>BHFT01004956.1:48544-100466 GCA_004320025.1 Laticauda laticaudata
CATTCCAGAAGGCGGGGGGGGGGGGGTTTATCCAAAAGATGGCATTATTTAATCCATCCTTTCTGGATCAAATCAGCTGGGCAGAAAAAAGATAGGAGCATTGCTACTTCTTTCTATCTGAGTAGAGGGCAGGAAAGTAAAAGGGCTGGTAGCAGCATTACTGAACAGGCTTTTCTCAAGAGTTGGATGAGGTTGCTGTATGGTTTAAATGGAAGGTGAGGCTACCAGGAGGCCCACCCTATGCATCCCATACATTGATACAGATAGTCCCCAACTTGCAACCTAATTGAGCCTGAAATTATAGTCGTAAATCATGCTGGTCATTAAGTGAGTCATCCTGTGGCTCTACCCAATTTTGCTACCTTTTTTGTGGTGTTTTTTAAGTGAAAGTGGCATGTTGTCCACAATGGCCATTTTTGGCCAGAAACTGGAAGTAAATGCCTGTTTTCGGCAAAAAAAAAAAAAGTCATAAATTATGGTGTTGTGACTGTGACATGCTGCAAATATATAGGATCACATGACCTGGAGGAAGAAAAGGGAAACTGTAGGAACTTCAAATCCTGGTCTTAAGTAGCCTTGGAGAATTGTAACAGTTGCTAAGTGATCTGTCATAAGCTGAGGACTACCTGTTTGCAGTTTATTCTGCAAAGAGCATCCTAAAACCTAGCAATAAATTTTAATATTTGATCATATTTAATAACTAGCAAGCAATTTTTAAAATGTTGCAATGGACCTACAACCTATAATACCACATTGGCTAACCTATTTTAAATGTGAAACCTGCCAAAATCAAAACTCTCAGCGGTAATTCAAGTTTCCTGCTTTTAAAATGTTCAAATTAAATAAGCAAGGTCAATGCAAAAATGAATTCATATTTTTATAATCACTCCCACCCCAGACAGCTCAGGAATGAACTACTGTAAAATACTCTACATGCTGTGGTATGTCCATGTGATGCCACTGCTCCCTGAGCTGTAATGGCTACCAGTTGCATTCCAGGTGCAATTCAAGGTGCTAGTTCTCACTACATGCAATAGGCCCTGGATATTTGAGGGACTGCTTCTCTCCAATTGCTTTTGCTTGCCGGGTGAATCAGAATTGCACTGATGGAATGCAATACCTTCAATTGGTATTGCATTCCAAATGCAATTCAATCCAAACTCTCCAATTAAGCCACTGGGGACTTTCTCCCAACACCCACCTTCTGGAATAACATCCCTGCCACATGTAGACATACTTAGTTGCTACCCTGATGACATTCAAGGTAGTCATGGTTTCCCATCCTGATGACATTCAGAAAGTCATTGAAACGTTTAGGCTCCTAAGCTTTCAAGCAGCATGCTGGTTGAACCCTTGTATGATGTTTTTATTGCTAGTTTGTCTTGAAGAGTCTATCTTCCATTTCCTTTTTTAAAATGTTCTCTTTTAGAAGGTAAACTGCCCAGAGTCATTTGGAGTTGGGCAGTCTTTAAATTGTAACTAACCCTGCCCCAATACCAAAAAAAAAAAAAGTTTGGTTTTGAAATTCTCATGTAAGAATCTAAATGTCAACCTTAGAAATTATAGAGGTTATCTATGCTGCAGCAGTGTGATATCATTAAATGGTTTAAAATAAATTATCAATCTTCAATTTAAGTAAGACTGGTAAGAGTCCCATTTAGTGGGTCACTGTGCGCATATGGGTACAACGTTAATTCTTGCCACTTTTGTAAAAATGTAACATTTCTTCAGACCACAATTGATTTAAAACATTAATCATTCAACAGTCTTGATTTTATGATTATAGCCTGTAGGGCAGTAATTAAGTAAATGCTTTTTAAAGAAACGGTGTAGTAACAAATAATAAACTCTTCTTCAAAGCAAGCTTGATTCCTGGTGATTTCAAAGTCACCTCCATGAGGAGCTTTTGATTTCTTTTTGAGTACAGTGTAGGTTTGTCCTTGGAAGTCCAGAAAGCGTCTTCAATTGTCCAGGTTCCCCAATTGAGTTATTCAGGTACCATCCAGGTCCAATCATATAGATTTAGAACCCAGAGAAGGGCAAGCAGGAAATCTAAACCATTGCTGTAAAGGGCTTACTTTTTGCAGACAAGGCATAAAGGTATCATACATATTCTTAGTCCAAAATATACTAGCATTTTTTAGTAGTAAATATTCTTGTAAAAAACAGTATATACTGTAATATAGTATATATTAATTTACATGATTTTTAGTGTGCTTTAAATATCCTCGTAAGATATCCTAGCAATTTTATATAACACTATAGTGGTATTGTCTCATCAGTGCTAAAAACAAGTATCTCCCTTAGAAAAAGGTAAGTACTGCTAAGTATTCTTCGGTGTACTCAAAAAGGAAAAAGAGCTGATGATATCTCTATATTCCTTATCTTTTGATTAGCCAGCTCTGTATCTGTGTAATTGGCTCATAGATTTTAAGCAGTTTCTTATTTTATAAGCATCAGCCTATCTTACTTAAATGGGCATCTTTCTACTGGTTTCTCTAACCCTACATTAGCTATTTTGCCAGCTGGCAGAGCCTCACCTTGAAGATCTCTATTTGTGCTTTTATAAAAAGTGGCAAAGGAAAGAATTTGGCACCCCCACGTATTTGAAAGCCTTCTGTAAGCCCAAACCCTTGTTTTGAAAGGCCTATTCTTTGGTAGGCTGATTATGAAAGTAGGCTACCTATTCTTAACAAGCCCTTTTTCTCTCTGGCTTCAACTCCCTATATGCATGTGTATTCTTGTATGGCTGGGACCTTAACATACTGTTTTGATTGTTATCATATTGCCATGAAAGAGCCGATTATTTGGGGTTTCTTCAATTATGTCATGGCTTCCCACTCTGGTTACCTGTCAAGGTGTTTGATCAGGGTTGCAGGTGGGAACGGCTCCTCTGGTAAGCCTTGAGCACTTCCCCATACTTGCCTTACCTGCTAAACCCTGCTGCCTTCACATGCAAAGTTCCCCTCCCCAGTCCCCATTTTTTATATACCAAAAAAAAAAGTCTGATCTCTTGCATAAGACAGGCACAGAGAAAGAACTTCAGAGAAATGATATCAAAGCTTTCCGATCTTTTCCAGTTCTGGAAGTGTCTTTCTAGATTTCTATGCTGAGTTAAATCCATCTTTTAAAAAAAACTAAAATCATCAAGAAGTAATTAAAAACATTTTTTCAAAATAAATAGAACTATTCATTTAGAATAGATGAATTATAATATCATATAATATTTTGCAATAGAGTTGAACTACAACTGCATTTAACTGCAATTTAAACACAATTAAATACTCTTTACTGAGGAAGGAGGAGAACCATTGGAGAACACTGGTCCCTGTTCCCAAGACCTGCAGCTAGTCTAGAACAGGGGTGTCAAACTGGATTTCTTTGAGGGCTTTTGTACAATCAGCATTGTAGTTCTCTGCGGACTGGCGGACGGGGGGGTGGGGGTGGAGCAGATGCATCCTGCTGGCTAAAACAGGGCACGTGCGGCTCCCTTGTGCCTCATTTTCACCCTCCATGGCCTCCTGTAGCACTCTGCCGGCCATTTTGGCTCGTTTTCCAGTGCATTTTTGGTCCTTTTTCAGGTCACTTTTGGCCTGTTTTCAGCTGGCAGAGTGCTGCAAGAGGCCATGGAAGGTAAAAACGACACCCCCCCCCCCCNAAAAACGACCCCCCCCCCCCCATCATGCAGCCTTTTTTAGCTGCCAGAAGCACTGCTCGCCAGATTTAAGCACCTGGTGGGCTGGATCTGGCCTGCAGGCCTTGACTTTGACATCTCTGGTCTAGAATGATATCATGGTCAATGGTATGAAAAGTTGCTGAGGGAGGCCAGAAATAGCTTACATCCTATAAAAATACCTTTAGTACTATCAAACAAACAACATCTGCCTATCATAGATTCTAGGAAAGGACTCAGTAGATGGATAAGAATGCCAAATACAGACTAAACATCTGGCTGACTATGTACCCAACCATAATAATAATCATCATTATTTCAGTGTATATAGTTATAGGCTGTTTTCACACTGTCCAAATGCACAAGAAGAATGAAACAGAAGTGGTGATTCTTTTTAGCTTCAATAAATAAATCTCTGTTTATTTTAGCAAATTTAGCAAATTTCCAATGACTCAGTAAATTCATTATGTCTAATACATTTATACATATTTAAAGCCTTTCACTCTCTTGGCTTTTAAACTTGCTTTAGCCTGCTCTTATTAAATGATGTTGGACATAATTATGTTAGATGGTTTTATTGTGTTTAATCATTTTGCAACTGTTTTTCATTTATTTAAAGAGAAAAGCTATATAAAACCAAACTCAGGAGGATTGGAGATGAATATTTGCTAATTGAATGTATGCATCCCTTCTCGCTGCATTTTCCTGTGAGGAAGAATTTTGACATCCTGCTCCCATCCATGCAGGAGATGCTTAGAAGTAAGAGTACAGAGCTGTCAGGGTTTTAAGTACTTTCTGGTATCACTTGCCTGGGGCAACCAGCTCTCTTTGCTTAATGGTAGGGCAGGCCCTTGTTCGACATAAAGGCTTTGTCAACTCGCAAAGTTTTCCTGACTTGCTCCTGAGTTGCCATAGGCAGGGACATAGGAAATCATGCATTCCACTGAGGAATTCACACCTCAGTCAAAACAAAACATAATTAAGGCTATCTCCAGAGAGACCTACAATGGAGGGAGTGACTTCTATGACCCATGAAATTGCTTCATTTGGGAATGTGACTGGTAAACACATCTTGGAAGGAGGGAGCAACAGCATCAGAGGCAAGGCATGAACTGGGTGAAGTCAGAGCTAGCACCACCTAGGTCATACCAACATGGCACTCCTAATAAACAACTGGATTTTTCTTGCAGAATGACTTGAGGCTCCTGATTTTATTGGGGCATTGGTCGGAACCCTGACAGGCTTCTTGACAGGAAGAGAAAAACATTTATGAAAAAGGTCAAGGGCCAGGGGTGGGCAACTCAGAAACCACTAGACTTATACCTTTCATAAGTTGATGATGAGAAGCTTTTGAGATTATAGTGCAAAGCATCTGGAAGATATTACCTTGGCCATGCTGCTTCAATGAGTTTCTCTTCTTCAGGTCTGCTGGGTACACCAGTCAACAATGGTCTAGTGAACCCTAGTGTAAAGATTGTTGCCTACTGGAAGGCGAAGCGGGTGTCATGACGATACATCATGTGATCTTGGAGGTCTGAGATCGCTGCTGATATCTTTGTTCCTGGACGGTCCAATCGGATCAAAACCGTCCCGAAGAGACGGTGAAAGTAAAGAGCAAATCCTGTCGATCCCAGGAATACTGCAAAGTCCCTGGTAGATCCAAGAGAAGCTCTTTTTGCCAGCGGCAAAGAGGCAGCCATGAAAGCTGCTGAAGTTGGGACAACTCCAAAACGGAAGAGAATGGAAAGAGAGTGAGCCGGTTTGGTGAGAATTTTTTCTTTATTCTAAGTTTCTAAGATTTGAAAGGGTACCCTAAGGAAAAGAAAGAAAGAATCTGTAAAAGTTTTGACAGAAGTGATTAAGCGGCAATTTTAAACAGGAATGTCAAAGTGATTTTTTTTTCCTCATTGCTGGATTTTCTACACACAATCTTATATTTTGAAACTGGACTGGTTTTTTCTCTTCTTTTATCTATTTTTTTCTCCTTTTTGATTTTATAATATTTTAGGCTAGAGACTCCCTTTTAGTTATTTTTTTTAAAATATCTTTTTCTTTTTTTAATGTAATCTTATTATATTTTGCTTGGGAAAAGGAGGGGAGAAAGTGAAAGCTAAAGAAACTTTTGTAACACTGCCAACTAGAGGCTTGGAAATATTCTATTTCTCTTTGGACCAGACAAAGCTGAGAAAGAACTGAAACTTCTTTTCAAGGACATTGCTATTTGATAAGATAGAGGGAGAGCATGGGACAGTATATTACAGGTGTTCTTCTGGGTTTCTATCAATAGCTGGAGTCTGGTGTTGAAGCTTATCGAAAGAAAAGGTGATAAGTCTCTGGAGAAGAGAGTTATAACAAGAGCCTTGGATAATTAAACAAAGTGCAATGTGCTCTTTATTTTTTCTAAGCTGTGCTACCCCTCCTCATCAGTTTACTTTTGAATAAGCTATTTGGATTTCTGGCCCTTTGGAACTTGTCCTTGTTTGTTTTTTTCTTGTCTTTGGAAGTTACTTTCTTACGCTTGCTCTTTATTTTAAATAATTTAAATTGCAAGCATTGCAGATGATCTGGTTTTCATTTTAGAAGACCCACTAGAAACAGCATCAAAAATTGATAGAAAGATAGGAACATATGGAAGGTGGCTGGCTTGAAAATAAATAAAGATAAGACAAAGATCTTGACAAGAATATGTTATCAAACAAAAGAAGAACTGGTAGATCTATTGAAAATCCAGGTCACAAATAAGGCAAGTACTTGGGGATATGATTTGACAGCAAGATGCAGTACACTAAAAAGATAATTATATCAAACTTAAGCAGTTAGTTAGATAGCACGAGGATGTGGTGAAATGGGAAAATTTTTACACGTCATGAATAGGGAGAATATCAACAATCAAGATAAGATATGTTACCCAGAATTTTTATTTTGTTCCAAACAATTCAATCTAGGCTTGAAAGATTATTTTTGAAGATTAAATAAAATTGTGTTGAAATATATATGGCAAGGTAAAGAAGTGAGAAATAAAGTTTAAAACTTTTGCAAGATGCTAGAATAAGAGGTGGAGTTTGGTTTGCCTAATTGGGAGTTGTACTACCAAGCTAAAATTTGATGTGCCGTTAAATGGATTAACATTACGAAATACTAGATTGTTGACATTAGAAGGACAAGATCTGTTGTTGGGGGTGGATGCTTTTCTTTTGGTAAAGGAACTAAATTAAAACACAGGGGTACTTTAGAAGACATTATATATGGGAGTCCTCTGTGGTTAAACTGGGAGAAGATTAAAGACAACGTTATTTGCAAATTCTGTCTGGTTATTGATGATTGAAGCATTTTCTTATCCTATAATATACAAAGGAACAAACAGTTATATATAGTGAAATATTGAATGAAAAGGGTGAACTTAAATCTTTGCAAAATTAGAGGAAACAAGGCATAAAGATGAATTGGTTTTCATATGCGCAAATAACATTCAAGGTATGATAAAGATTCCAAAACAGAAGGTTTCTATGATAAATGACTGACCTAGATAAGATGTGACAGGTACTGATGAAAAGGTGATTAAAAATTGTATGGTATTTTATCAGAAATTAACTATTAAGAAGAAGAACAAGTTAAAAAACTATGATTGCTTGGGAAGAATTTGGATATGGGATTGATCTAGAGAAATGGCAAAAACTGTGGTCTCAAAATTATAAAATGACAGTGTCAACAGCATATAAGAAATTTATATAAGAAGTTTTACAGGTGGCATTTTCCCCGATAAGGAATAGCAAAAATGTTCAAAAATAAATCTGAAAAAATGTTCGGAAAATGTCATCAGACACCTGGCTCATATTACCATATTGTGTGCACTTGTGCGGATGCTAAAAAATATTGGACTAAAATCCACACATGGTTGGAAAAAATGACAAAAAAGCATATAGATTTTGAAACCAGAGATATTACTGGGAATTTTACCTGAAATATATAGTAAAGACTTGAAATACCTGATTGTAAATGTATCAACAGCGGCTAGGATTGTATTTGCTAAAAACTGGGAAATGAGAAAATACCATCACAGGAGGAAATTATTAAGAAAATATTGGAATGTGCTGAAATGAGTAGATTGACATTTGAAATTAGAGAAACAGATGATAAACAATTTTATAAAATTTGGGATCTATTCTAATCAATGGTAGACAATAAAATATAGTAATGAAATATGTAGACTTTTAGAAAATAATAATAATATAAGATGGTATTCTTTTTCTTATTATATCTACAAAATGATTTTAGGATAGATTTGGGATGATAATATGAACCATCATAAAAAAAATTAAGTAAAATATGATCATTTCATAAAACATGAAGTGAATAAAAGTATAATCAAATGATTAATAATCTAATGTATTTAATATTTGATGAAAGTCCGCGAGAGTATATACAATGTAATTGTAATTGAAGACTACAAAATGGAAGCACAAACAATCTAATGACCAACCGCGACACTGTATGGCTGTAGATGGCTGAGTGTGTTTTATGTTGTTTTAAAACCAATTAAATAAAAAAAAGATTGTTGCCTCTGTAATGGCATGTGAAAATCACCCTGGGAGACAAGAATAAGAGTCACAGACTGTACAGCAGCATGTAAAAGATGCCTCAGTCCCCAAAGGACTTAAGGCCCTGTCACACTGGCCGACGGAGGCAAAACTTTTGTAAAAAGGACACAAGCGATGACAGAAATGTTCCATCCGTTGTTATCCGCTCTCAAAAGTGCCCAAATTTGCATAACCAAAGCAGACAACACGGAAAGGAACGGACGGGGGAGGACATGAGGGTGGATGGAAAGCGGAGGCTCCATGAAGCCTAGCGGATGGAACGGATGGGAGCAGATGCACATCCGCAAGGCTTCCAGGGGAGCAGAGCGAAGCGGACGCGCAGCGGGATACAGCGGATGCAGAGCGGATGCCGAGCGGATGAAAGGGAGCACAGCGGAAGCCTAGCGGATGCCTAGTGTTCACTGCGCATGCGGGAGGATGCATTGCGTCAGCCCGCGGAATATAAGGGAAGCAGCTGCGCAAGCAGGTCACCATTCAGAGGAAAGACCTGCTTCCAGACACAGCTTGCCAGCCTGCCAGCACCCAACAACCATGGGGAAGAAAAAGGAAGCCTCTGCCATTGGCTGCTAGCCTGGCAAGAGGGACAGGGCCACCCTCCCACCCCCTGGCCCTCACTCTGCTTCTGCTGGAGCTTCTGCTGCCCGGGCTCGCTCTTCTGGGGCTGGGGCTTCTGCTGATGCCTGCTTCTTGGAGGTGGTGCTTCTGCTGGTGCTTACTCTGCTGATGCTGCTTCTGGTGGTGGTGCTTCTGCTGTTTGCTTACTCTGCTGGCACTGCTTCCTGGTCCTGTTGGTTTGCTGGTCCTGCTGGTGCTCCTGGTCCTGCTCATGCTCCTGGTCCTGCTCATGCTTCCTGATCCTGCTGGTGCTCCTGGTCCTGCTGGTGCTCCTTGGTCCTGCTGGTGCTCCTGGTCCTGCTCCTGGTCTGCTGGTGCTGCTGCTGGTGGTGGTGGTGCTGGTCCTGCTGGTCCTGCTTTTGCTGCTACGTTCTTGTTGTTGCTGCTGCTGGTGGTGGTGGTGTGGAGGAGCAGCCCCTACAACCTCGAAGCCCCTCTGATGAAGGCCCAGATGGCCCTGCCAGAGGGAGGAAGAGGCAGACAGAACGGTGAACGGGAGAGGAGCAATGCCTCCATCGAAGAGGAACATGAGGAGGAGGTGCTTGAATGGCTCAGGGAAAATGAATATCTTTGGCGGAAGGGACACAGGCTCTGTCGAGACACCAAAAGGAAGCAGGCTGCTTGGAGAGAGAAGGCGGAGAATCTGGGCTACACTTCGGAGGTGCTCCTCGGCTGGTGGAAGCACATGCACACCTGGTACGGGAAGTTGCACCTCAAGAATCTGGCAGGCCACGGTCAAGCTGACGGACAGAGAGACCTACGTGATGGCCAGGTGCAGCTTCCTGGAGGGTGAGATCCGCCACCGAGGAGCAGCCCCTCTGTCTACCCTTCTCTCAAGCAGCCTGCTGAGAGCAAATCTCTTCTGGCAGAGAGTCAGCTCCTGTGTCCAGGCAGATATCTGTGGAGTGTCCCATGACGGGAAACCCCCGCGACAGCTGTAAATACCCGTGGGGCGCGTAGAGGACCCCCTGATGCAGTGGAGAAAGGAGATGCCACGTCCACCACAGGCCAACTCGCATCCACCCCCAGCCTCCACCTCCACAGAAAGGCAGAAAGCCGCGCAGAGGGCAGAGCCACACTGTCCTGCTGGAGATAAGAGACACCATGAGAAGCAGCGTAGATCTCCTCTCCAGCTGGTACACACCGACACCCCACCTCCAACTGCAAGCCCTTCCTCACCTATGTCAACAGACCCTCATGAACATGTCGGAACCCAGTACCAGGTGGTGAAGGACAGGATCACCGATCTTCTTCACAACCCTCCAGACCAAGATGAACCTGCTCCCACCCAGTCCAGGGCCTGCTCCTCCACCCCAGGTGATGTCACTGCCCTTCCAAGGCTTTCCACAGGCCCTCACCTACCAAGGGCTACGGCTACCAGGAGGTCCAGCAAGCACAGGCAGCCCTTCCCAGTCCAGGCACAGGACATCAGACGTCACCGGTTCCACCGATGCCACCGATGCCACCCACACCACCGATGCCAGCCATGCCACAGATGCCACCCATGCCAACGATGCCACCGAAGCCACTCCTCACCCAGCTGCAGACCAGACAGCCCACTAACACTGCTCCTTCTTCTACACCACAGCCAAGCCCGGCATCAGAACATCTGTCAATCAGTATTGGGCTGACACCCCATGTCATGGAGGAAGGGCTCTCAACATCACGGGTGAGCCAGCTGCTCTGACAGCTTCCTCAACACACCGTCCCCTGTTGTCCTCTCGGGGCCAGGCACCCCAATGGCGCCGCAGACCAGCACTCCAGCAGCAGCCACCTCACAGCACCTGGACCCTTCACTCCTGAGACAATGGGAATGCCTCAGACTGACTGAGAAGACTGCAGAGACTGGGTGGCTACCTGTTGACTTTATTTTTGCTTTGGACACTTGACTTGGGTCATTCTTCTTTTACAGCTTGTTATAATAAAGATTATCTTTGCTTCACACACTTGCTTCATTTATTTTTGTCAATAAAGTCTTGGTTGAAACTTTTAGAAATGGTTTAAGCCTTTGCATGCTTGTGGATGGGTTAAGATAGCTGTGGGAATGGGCAGGGATACCTTTGGATGGGTAATAGCTGTGGGATGGGCAGGATACCTGTGGGATGGGCAGGGATACCTGTGGGATGGGTAATAGCTGTGGATAGATAAACCTCCAGTGCAAGCATAGTGGACTGTATGTCCCACCCTCCAGGTGCCACACCTATGGCCCTTTATTATCAATAACAATGTAATCATTCCTCAACACATGTCAACATAAACACAACTCTTATAAATGCCCTGTCATTGTAGGCCCACCCAACATACATGGCCCAATCTCATCAGTGGGATGAGACAGGCTGAAGAAAGCATCCATTAATCATCTTACCATCCTGTCTTGCCACTCCACTGCTCCAGCTGGGAAGTTGCACCATGTCTTCAGGAGGTTGCGCTGCTTCTTCCCTTCACGTGGAGCTCTGTTGTGGCCTTGCACATCCTCAGTGTCTATCAGGTTTCGCCCTTGCCTCCATTCCCAGGTTCCATGTCCTCATTGCCGTTTGGAGGTCCACAAGCCTGTTCTGCAACACTGCGGTAGCGGGTGCGCATGAGATTGTGCAGGATGCAGCAAGCTTCCACGATGCTCCTCACGGTCTCTGGGCGATGCTGCATGGTTGGTGAGAAGTACCTGGAACCTTTGGCCAGGATGCCAAGGCGTTCTCCACCACCGTCTTGCCCTGGACAGCCTGTAGTTGAAGATCCTCTCTTCACGGTGAGGAGTCTGGAACTGTTAGGTTTCATGAGGTAGGTTCTGAAGGTAGAAGGCATCATCCCCCACGATGAAGTAGGGCATATCTTGCGTGTCGTGGGGCAGGGGGTCTGGATCTGAAGCCCATGATGAGGTTGCGTTCCAGCCCCTCCTTGAGGTGACTGGTGTTGTATACCTGGGCATTTGAAGCTGACCCATTGCCTGAAGCATCAATGAACATGAACTTGTAGTCAGCATCGACCATGGCGAAGGGATGATGCTGAAGAAGCCCTTGTAGTTGAAATAAGTGGACCCTGACTTGTGGAGCTTTGCAGGCCACGTGCTTCCATCTATGGCTCCAACGGTGTGGGGGAAGTTCCACTTCTGATACCACTGCTCTGCAACTTTCTTCAAGCCTCTTCAGTGGAGGGGCACTGGAGGAGCTCTCTCAGGTATCTTCGATGATGGCCTGCACCACTTCTCTGACCACAAATGCTGATGGTGTTGTTGTGCACCCTCCAGCTATACTGCATGCTCCTGAGTGGTCCGGAGCCAGGTGGCGCAGAGTCAGTGCCACCTTGAGCCAGCGTCCAGGCTGGCGGCGAAGTTGGTGTTTGCTTGGTCAACCTGGGTCTCAGCCACTCCACAACTTCATCAAGCATGGCGGAGGCATCCTTCATGAAGTTCTGGAATGCACGAGGGTCTTCTGCCTCAGCTCCACCATCAGCTTTGTACAGTCCGTACTCTGCTTTTTTCCCGATCCATCTTCGGACCCAGACGCTTCTTGGCCGCCTCCTTTTCTTCGCGTAGAAACAGTTGAAAGAGCCTGTAGATGGCTCTCGCACTGTTGCAGAACGATGCTGGCTTCCAAAAGGAGTGTGTTACGATCCATGGTGGAGATGACTGGATGCTGTGAAGAGCAAGAGCCAGATGAAGGCTGAAAAGGTCTGCACAGCAGGGCTACTGGACTGAAAGTGAGATCCAGGTGAGTTCGTCCCCCTTTTTATAGGCAATATAGGTTTTCCACTAGGTGTCCTTTTGCATCCTCTAGGCATCCTCTAGACATACTTAATATCCGAGATAGGTCCCCTCTGCGAACATTTTTTCCATTTTAATGCTTCTTTGCAACCTGCATCCACTTTCATCCTTTCTCTGTCCGTCTACTAACGCTGCACGTCCATCCGCGTCCATTTTGCTTCTTCCCTGTTGTCCGTTTTCCACTGGAGCGGATGCGAGTTGCGCGGATGCGCAGCGGATGCCTAGCAGATGTAGCGGATGCATAACGGATGATGACAGATGTAGAACGGATGTTCCCCGTATGCGTAGCGGATGCAGAACGGACGCGTTGGATACATTTTCCGCTCAAAAAGTTTTGAGCAGCTCAAAACCCTTTTGAGTGGATGGAACCTCAGTCGACGGATGCTGGACAGATAAGAGAGATGAAAAACGGATGCAGTGAGTGCACAACGGATGAATCGCATTAATCGGATGGCAAGTGTTTCTCTCCGTTTTACATCCTCTTTCCATCCGTTGGTGCAGTGTGACATGGGCTTTAGATTGATTTTAGCCTTTTGAGGTGCTTCATCCAGGAAGCACATCAGTGAACACCAGCTCTATTTTCATTGTATGATTACATTGACCAATCTCCCAACTCTGAAAGCATTTCTCTCTTCCTCCCCTGTATTCTCTGGAAAACTAGAAAGGGTCCCTCATGCCCTCATTCCTTCTGCAAACTGCAAATCGAGGAGAGAACCAACCTCGAACCAAAGAGAAATTTCCTGGCATCACAATTAATCAGTAGAATGGCTTGCCTTCAGAAGTTGTGGGTGCTCCATCACTGGAGTTTTTAAAGAAGAGACTGGACAGCCATTTGTCCAAAATGATATTGGGTATGCTTGGGTAGGGCATTGGGCTAGAAGACCTCCAAGGTCCGCTCAAACTCTATTATTATGAAATATTATAATGCTTGTCCAGTCTGCTGTTCTCCCTGGTACTCTCCCTGCTTTGTCCCAAAGCCATTCACATACACCATTATACCTACTGACTAGTCCTCCCTTGCACTCAAGACAAAAAGATTTGCTAGAGGAGTACAAAGCAGACCTCTAGCATAAGTGGCCATCTATTCCAACTTCTCCACACCATTCCTACCCCAATAGTTGCCAACCAAGGCTGTCTCTTTCTGTCTAATCAGATGCCAAACCCAATTCAGCAATATCTTGTTTTTATACCTAGCTTTGCTTCCTCGGGCCTCCAAATATTTCAACCATAATGTTTTCCATGGAAAGCTAATTCACAGTCAAATAGCTGCTTTCAAAAACTTGGATTAATATAAAAGCAACATACAGGAAGCCACAATTAGGAAAAGGCACATCTACTGCTTCCATGTCTTTCATTAGGAAAAGCAGCACCATAAAATAGCACTGGTGCCATTTGTGATTAGGTTCATTTATTTTATACTTGCGTTTGAAGACCAGTAGTAAGCAAATCTCTGGCCACCATGGTTCAACCACAAATTCTTGTAAGGACATACACAGGATTCATCTTTGAATTTATTGAACCATTAGTCCACCTAGTTTAAAACTTTGCCACAAAGATTGACAGCCTTTAATCAGAAATTTTGATGAGACTTTTTTCCACTCATCCACACAGATGCCAAGCACTGAACTGGGGACCTGCTGTCTGCAAATGTACCAGTGAGTAGATCCTACAGATATACACCAAGCTCCTCTGCCTAAACTTCTTATCTGTCAAACCAAGGAATGCACAAATAGTGTGTATATCTGTCCTTGTCCCATAAGTAGATTTAGTCACTTGAATTTCATAATGGCCCATTTACCCATCATCACATTATATATGATGCTTAAGCCACATGTTGGCCACCCATGTATTGGACTTGAGTCCAAAAAATACCACAGCAAAAGTAATCAAAATATTCCTAATTAATTGAGAACTAGAAAACACAGTATTCGTCAGTTCTCTACAGATCCCAATAAAATTATCTGGCTTTTGATTATTAGTCTTTCTATTCTTTGTGGCATTGTTTTAAAAAAGAAATCTTTACTACAGCCAGGCCAGGCAGGCAAGCTGAAGGTCAAATATTAAGCTCATACTATTTTTGGAACTGCTTTAAAAAGAACCTTTCCCTGAAAGCCTGCTGCCTTTAGCTGCTTAGAAATGCCTTTTCCCCCTCAAAGTATAAATTGCATGTTAGCATTGGCAAGGCCACACACAAAGTACAATTTAATGATGCAGCAGCATTGATCCCAAGAAGGTCTAGAGTTGGATAGAGGTTTAAAGTCCTAAAAGGTTATTAAAATATTTTATTTCAATAGCAAAGAAAGCACATCTGTGAATTAAAACTGGGTGGTCTGAAGGCAGAATTCAATCTCTATCTAAAATATTTTCAATAGTACTTGTAAATTTATGTTTTGTCCTCTGTTATCTGAACCACAATCACAAATGCATTCCTTAAACTCATTTTCAATACAACTTCTCCTTTGTTGGTGCATTTATATCATGTAGCTGTGAATTCATTCACTGAATAGGGATAGACCAGCTTTTCAAAAAGTTACATGCTGAATGTGGAATTGAAAAGCATGTTTGAGTTTGTAGCATCCCTCAACAACTGAACATCCCTACTGAAAAATTCATTTTGTTAGATCAATCTTTACAGCCATCCAGAGTCATTTGATAAAGGCTAGGTCACACTGGCCGATGGACGCAAAACGTATGCATAAAGTACACAGCTGACGAGCAAAATTTCGGGGGTGGCTCCATCCATTGTCATCCGCTCCAAAAAGTGGTGAAAATTTGCATAAACAGAATGGAAAAGAACAGACGTGGGTAGTATGTAGCGGGGATGTTAAACGGATGTTCATAGGAAGCCTAGCGGATGACAGCGGATGGAAATGGATGACACCTCCGAAGGGGTTCCGGGGAGAATTTCGAAGCGGACACATAGCGGAAGGGGTGGATGCATCACGTACGCCTAAAGGAAAGAAAGGGGATGCCGTGCGGATGTATATCAGATGCAAACGCATCCTTTCTATTTCCATGCTACTAACAATGTATAGACGTTCCATGTACCCTTTCTTTCTCCCTCTTTCCGTTTTCAGCTGCAGCGGATGTGAGTTGCGAGGATGCCCAGAGGATGCAGAGAGGATACAGCGGATGTTTAATGGATGATAAATGGACACAGAACGTTTGTTGCTCATATGTCGGCAGATTTACATTGTACATGGCAGAAAGTTCATCCGTTCACAAAGTTTTGTGCAGCTCAAAACTTCTTGCACGGATGAAATCGCAGTGGAGGATGCTCGACGGATAGAGCGTATGAAACACGTATGCAATGAGTTAACAATGGATGCATAGCGTTTTCCAATGGCAAGCTTTTTTTAATGTTTTACATCCTCTTTGCATCCATAAGTGCAGTGGGACAGGGCCTTAAGAGAGGTGGCTACAGATATCAAATCAAATTAAAAAAAAAACCCAGATCAACCTTTAACAAATTGAAAAAATATGCCTAGATTAAAAAAAAAACTTTCATTTTCAAAAATTACTTTCTGTGGATTGGTAGGGAACAGATTACGAAAAGCAGGTGGCTGAGAAAGGAGGTTCTCATATGGCCAACTGTCTTGCCAAAAAATCAAGATCAAGCTTTGATGCAGTTAAACCATTTTTATGTATTTAAATCAGTAACAACCAGAAAAATCAAGTAGAAGGACAGTCATACTACTCATGGGCATCCAAAATGGGGCAAGCAATGTCAAATGTGCTGTGACATCATTGTGGATTCTACTAGATGCCTATGAAGCTACAGTTAACCTACTGACTGCACAGAATCCTAAGGTATGGATTGCTTGACCATAATTTACTGAATAAATTGCTATGATTAGGTTCCCAAAACCCAACAATCCAAAACATAAAAAATGCAAATGCGTTATCACTTAATGATTTGTGACTCCATGCAAAGTATATCTTAGCTCCCCCCCCCCCCGCATCNCCCCCCCCCCCCCAGCATCCCATGTTGGAAATGAGACAACCACATGGTTTGCACCCTGAATCTGGACTCAAGTTACAGCCTAATAATGCAATTCTTGAAGATTGCCAGAGAAGCAGAGTATTTAGAGAGGTGGACTAGGACAGAGAGAGTCAGATTCAAGTGCAGCCTAAGTTCATAGAAGCTCTTTTGTGGTGTGACAGTTTAAGAGTTGCCTTAACTTTGGTGGCAGAAGCACATGCATTCTTTTTAAGACTTATGCAGAGAGGTGCAGTTACCTCATGAGGTTTGAAGTACTTCTTAAGAAACATTTTCAAAGCACCCACAGCCTCTTTTGCCTAGCTACATAAAAGGCACAATGGGACTAAGATCCAGGAGAATGTTAACACCATTCTAGATATTAAACTGAGAATAAAATCCATTAAGTATTTAAAAGAGTCCATCCAGAATCATATATGCAAACAAATACTTTTGTTGCCTCTATTTTTTTTATTATTGGCACATAGGATATTCCCATGAGGATGATGGCAGAAGTCAATGATAATGAAAACCCAAAGTCAAACTTCCTTTTAAAAAAGTGATAAAAGTGTTGAGTGTCTAGAAATTCGGGGTTTTTTTTCCACCAATCGTACAAAAATATCCCAGATGAAATGAAATGAAAGTCTACCATCTGAACTAGTATTTTGATTTTTGTCTAGCTGGATATATTTCTCACAAAAGTATTCTGAAGGGTCTCTTTTTCTATTGATCAGCTAACAGAACCTGATCAGCTTTTCTTAGTCCCTCCTGCATATTCCTTGTGGGTAATCATGAGTGTCATTTCTCTAGTGTCTTTTTTCTGGCAAATTTATGCTTTCTTGCCAACAGCCACTACTTGACCATTTGAGAAAAAGAAGAATTATCTTTCAGGTGGGGAAGGGAAACTTAAAAAAATATTTTCTTTGGTTACAAAGGGCTACATTAAGTATGTTTGTTAGCAGGTGATCTCTGGGTGCACACTACCAACTTTAATTTGCATTGAACTGGTTTGCTTTTTCCTTCTCCTGATAAAAATTTGGAAGTGTAAGCATAGAAGATACTCTGCTCTTGAAAACCACAATGATCAGAGACAACTTATAATGAAGATAAGCTCCCATAGATTCAAACAAATAAAAGCAAATGTGCTGCAGGAGAGAAAAAAAAAATCAACCTCAGACAAATCTAGGGGCCTTCTTTGCAGATGTCAGGTGTTCATGTCCTTCAAATTACTGAATCAGTCAAAAAGTACGCTGGCATAACCTGTTGAGCCTAGTGGCTCAATAATAAACTGCTTCTATAGTTTGGGAGCATTCCTGTCCTTACAGTTTTACAAAGGTCAAACTTGGCAAGTTTAAGACTTGTGGACTTCAACTCCCAGAATTCCTGAGCTAACATGACTGGAGGAGGAATTCTGGGAGTTGAAGCCCACAAGTCTTAAAGCTGTCAAGTTTGAAGACCTCGGCTGTAAGACAACATGTGGGCAGTGTCAACCCTGAAGTGAACCTGGCTGAGGCCATCTTTGAGGCTTCAGGTTTGCCACAAGGAAGAAGAAGTGACAGGGTGAAGGGAGATAGATAGCTGGGGGTTTGTAATCAAAAGAAAAAGTTTTCTTGTGGGAACCAAGGACATTCCAACAGGTGGCTGGAGAGAGGAGGAATGGAGTAACCAAGCAACCAGCCAGCACCTCTATTTAGACAATGTGACTGATGACTTGGGGGAAGGGGGAACTTTTACTTTTCAATCTGGGGAAAACTGTGAGAACTTTCAGACTTGGTTGTGGCAATATGATGTATCCAATAAATCGTTCTTTGAGGAATCTACCTGCCTCAAAGTTCTGCTTTCTTTGGGTGCATTACTTGCAACGCTGACAGGCAGTACTTTATGGATTCACCTAACTTCATTTCTCCTCCCATGTATTATCATCACCATCTTAATGAAAACAACATTATCATGCCCTTTAAGGGGATGCAGGGATGCTACGATGCTTGCAATTACAAGGACATGTTATGAGTCCCCCTCATTAACCAGGACCATAAGTTTGAATGGTTGCTGAATAGGTGGATATTAACTAAGTACTATCAGTAAATCCAAATCCATATAAAACTGAAAATCTTAATCCATCTATTTTTTTTTAATGTGAAATTATTGTACATGGACCACATTTCTTCCATTCTGAAAAAGAAAATCCAAATCTGCTAGGATAATATGAAGACATGCATTAGCAAATAACAGAGAGAACAAAAAGACAGTATAATTGGGTGAATGTCAAATTTATATGATTAACTAAAATCCTTTAGATCTATTTTCTTGGAATAATGCCCAGTAGAATTTGTTTCACATACTCCCTCAAAGACTAAATTTTTACCATGAGCCCAATGAATACTGCAGTGGAATAATTTTCTTCTTCTTGGTGCATAAAGTGTCATTTGTGACTGGACCTGATCTTGTGCTGTGACAAAAAGTTCTTTCTTCATAGAATGTAATAACAGATTAACCGAGTTGAAAGGGACCTTGTAGATCATCTAGTCCAACCCCCTGCCCAAACAAGAGATCCTACACCATTTCTGACAGATGGCAGTGAAAGCTTCCAGTGATGAAGCTCCAACAACTCACGAAGGTAAGCTGTTCCATTGGTTGATTGTTCTCACTGTCAGAAAATTTCTCCTTATTTCCAAGTTGAATCTCTCCTTGTTCAGTTTCCATAGTATTCCACCATGATTCATTGTCTGGCCTTCAGGTGCTTTTGGAAATAGCTTGACCCTCTCCACTCTGTGGCCCTCAGAAATTGGAACATTGCTATCAATATGTCACCTGGTCCTTCTTCTTTACATAGACTAGCCATGCCGAGTACTTACAACCATTCATCATATGTTTTAGCCTCCAGAATCCAGTCCCCTAACCATCTTGGTTGCTCTTCTCTGCACTTTTTATCGAGTCTCAAACATATTTTTATAGTGTGGTGACCCAAACTGGATGTAGTATTTAGGTGTGGTCTTGATAGAGTGTATTAGTACCCATCACTTGATCTTGATTGTATCCTTCTGTTGATGCAAAAATCATGCTTCTTGGGCTGGGCTGCTCACATTGTTGGCTCATATTTAAATGGTTGTCCATTAAGACTCCAAGATCCCTCTCACAGCCTGGTTTCACCCAGTCCATATGTGTACTTTTGGTTTTTCTTGCCTAAAGTATAAGATGTTACTTTTCTCTACTTTAAATTTCATTTTGTTAAGGCCCTGTTACACTGCCCAACGGATACAAAACGGACACAATGGACGAGCAAAATGTTCCATCCGTTGTTATCCGCTCTCAGAAGGGCAAAATTTGCATAACCAGAGCAGAAACACGGACGGGGGGAAAGGACGCAGGGCAGATGGAAAGCGGATGCAGAACTGAAGCCCAGCGGATGGAGTGGATGGGAGCGGATGGCACATCCGCTAGGCTTCCGGGGGACCTCAGCAAAAGTGGATGCGGAATGGATACAGCGGATGCAGAGTGGATGCAGAGCGGATGAAGCGGATGCAGAGTGGGATGCAGAGCGGATGCAGAGCGGATGCCGAGCGTTAATTGCGCATGCGGGGAGGATGCATTGCGTCAGGCCCCGCGGAATATAACGGACAGCAGCTAGCAGGACAAGACCTGCTTCCAGACACATCGACTGCCTTGCCTGTCCTGCCTGCATGTCTGCCTGCAAGCCTTGCTGCCAGTCTCCCTGCCAGCCTTGCTGCCTGCCTGCCAGCCTTTCCTGCCAGCCTTGCTGCCTGCCTCCCTGCCAGCCTTCCTGCCAG
The DNA here is from genome assembly GCA_004320025.1 of Laticauda laticaudata. Classification (NCBI taxonomy): domain Eukaryota; kingdom Metazoa; phylum Chordata; class Lepidosauria; order Squamata; family Elapidae; genus Laticauda; species Laticauda laticaudata. Next base: position 68,958 of record BHFT01004956.1, read on the forward strand.
CCTTGCTGTCCTGCCTCCCTGCCAGCCTTCCTGCCAGCCTTGGTGCGTGCCTGCCTGCCTGCCAGCCAGCCTGCCAGGCAGCCTTCCTGCCAGCCTTGGTGGCCTGCCTCCTGCCAGCCTTCCTGCCAAGCCTTGGTGCCTGCCTCCCTGCCAGCCTTCTGCAAGCCTTGGTGCCCTGCCTGCCTGCCAGCCTCCCTGCCAGCCAGCAACCCCATAACCATGCTGACAGCCACAGCCAAGCTCCAGCCACGCTCAGCCCTTGCAAGAGGGACAGGGCTACCATCCCGGCCCCTGGCCCTCACTCTGGTTCTGCTGGGGCTTCTGCAGCACGGGCTCGCTCTTCTGGGCTGGGGCTTCTGCTGCTTCTGCTTCTGGAGAGCTGATGACAAGCACTCCAGCACTAGCCACCTCCACAGTACCTGCACCCTTCACCCCTGAGACTGAGCGACCAAAGAGAGTGCCAGAGACTCTATATTTTGTCTTGTAGCTTGTTGTTAATAAAGTCTATTTTTGATTCACACACTTGCTTCATTTCTTTTTTTAAATAAAGTCTTGCTGGAAAAACTATTTAGAGAAATGGTTTAAGCCTTTGCATGCTTGTGGGATGGGTTAAGATGAGGCAGTGGGATGGGTTGAGACAACTGTGGAATGGGCAGGGAATACTTTTGGATGGGTACATAGCATGCTGCGGATAGATAACCTCCAGTGCAAGCATAGTGTGGACGGTTATGGTCCACCCTCCCAGGTGCCCACACCTATGGCCCCTTTATTATCAATAAACAATGTAATCATTGATCCACACGTTTCAAACATACAACACACTCTTTATTAAATGCCCTGTTCATATGTCGGGCCCCACTCACATACATGGCACAATCTCATCATGATGAGACAGCTGTAGAAATCCATTACACTCATTCCTGTCTTGCCACTCCCACGCTCCAGCTTGGGGAAGCTTGCACACCACTGTTTCATCGAGTTTGCGCTGCCTTCTTCCTTCACGTGAGGCTCTGTTGGGCCTTGCACACATCAGTGAGTCGTATCAGGTTTTGCATGCCTCCATTGCCCACGTCATCCATGCCCAGTTGCACTATGGTCCCAGATATGCCTGTTTGGAGCTCCTCAAGCCTGATTGAATCATGCAAGACTGGGTAGCGGTGCGCATGAGATTGTGGCAGGATGCAGCAAACTTCCATGATCCTCCTCACGGTCTCTGGGTGATGCTGCAATGGTGGTAGGAAGTACCTGAACCTGTTGAGCCAGGCATTGCCAAAGGCGTTCTTCCACCACCTGCCTTGCCCTGGACAGCCTGTAAGTTGAAGATCCTCTCTTTCACGGGAGTGAGGACTCTGGAAGTGTAGGGCTTCATGAGGCTAGGTGTGTAGGGAGAAGGCGTTCATCCCCACAATGAAGTAGGCACATTCTTGTGTGTCGTTGGCAGGGTCTGGGATCTGGGAAGCCACCGATGAAGGTTGCGTCTCGACCTCCTCCTTGCAGGTGGACTGTGTTGTATACCTGGGCATCTGAAGATGAGCTGTTGCCGCAGCATCAATGTACATGAACGTGTAGTCAGCAACCGACCATGTGCGAAGAGTTTATGATGCTAGAAAGCCCTTGTAATTGAAATAAGTTGGACCTGCCCGACATGGCTGGAGCTTTGAGGCACATTGCTTCCCATCTATGGCTCCCAACGGTGTGGGGGCAGTTCCCTTGATACCAACTGCTCATGCACTTTCTTCCAGCCTCTTCATTCAGTCGGAAGGCACTGGCAGGAGCTTCCTCCCTTGTATTCTTCATGATGGCCTGCACCACTTCTCTGACCACAATGCTGATAGAGTTTGGGTGGCAGCTTCCAGCCCGTACTGCTGCTCCTGTAGGTGGTCCTGAAGGCCAGGTGGCGCAGAGTGAGTGCCAACCTTGAGCCAGGTTTCCAGGCTGGCCGGAAGTTGGTGTTTGCCTTGGTCAACCTGGGTGGTCAGGCGCTGCGACAACTTCGTCAAAACATGGCTGGAGGCATCCTCATGACAGTTCTGGAATGCCCGAGTGTCTCGCTCCTGAGCTCCACCATCAGCTTGTTGTACAGTCTGTCCTCTGCTCTTCTGGCGAAACACATCTGCGTACCCAGAACGCTTCTTGGACCGCCCCTTTTTCTTCCCGTAGTAGAGTTCACAGAGCTGTAGATGGCTTTTGCACTGTTGCAGAAGGATGGTGGACTGCCAAAAGGACCTGTTTGCGATCCACGGTCGGACCAGACATGGATGCTGTGGGAAGAGGAAGAGGCAGGATGAAGGTGCAGAGGTCCACACCAACAGGCTGCCTGTTCTGAAAGTGAGATCCAGATGGTTTTGCTCCCCTTTTATAGGACCAGTATAGGTGTTCCCCTTTGCATCCTCATAGGCATCCTGTAGACATACTTAATATCCGAAATAGGTCCCTCTGCGAACTTTTTTTCTGTTTTTAAATGCTTTGGTTTCCACTAGCATCCCTTTCTGCATCCGCTTCTGCATCCTTCTGCCATCTGTTTCCGCTTCCTCCCTGCGTCAGCCGCGGATGCAAGTTGCGCGGATGCGGAACGGAGCCTAGCGGATATAGCGGCATGCGTAACGGATCAGAACGGCATGCCTAGTGGATGCGTAGCGGATGCAGATAATCGGACGAATTGGATACATTTTCCCGCCACAAAAGTTTTGAAGCAGCTTCAAAACTTTCTGAGCGGATGAAACGTCAATAAAGACGGTGCATGGACGGATAGAGCAGGAATCAAAACAGAGGCAGTGAGTACATCGCATTAACCAACGGATGGCAAGCTTTTTTGTCCATTTTACATCCTTTTTGCATCCATTGGTGCAGTGTGACAGGGGCTTTAGATATGGCCCAATGTTCAAATCTGTCAAGATCCATCTGGTTCTTGAGTCTATCATCTAGGGCAGGGGTATCAAACTTGCAGCCCATGGGTCAGATGTATCTAATGCTGGCCATGCCACCTCCAGTTTAGCGAAATGGGAAAAATGTCATGTTATAATGTCATGTGATTGTCATGTGATAATGTCATGTGATTATCATTGTGAGTTTGACACCCCGATCTAGCATGTTTGTTATTCCTGTCAGCTTAGTATCATCCACAAGATTTTGTAAGTTCCCCTTCTAGTCTCTCATCTTAGTCATTTATGAAGATATTGAAGTTAATAGTTAAAAATTAATATTAATAGTCCCAGCAGACTTGGAGGGGAGCTGAGTGAGGCAATTGGCATTTTGTTTTTTGCTAGATCCTTGGAAAGGGCTCAGCTAAATTAAGATAAACGCTTCATTTTGTTGTGTTAAAACTTTTAAAGTGATTATTATTATTATTATTATTATTATTAATAATAATAATAATACATAATAATACATAATAATATATTGAGTTCTAGTTCCACCTCAGGCATGAAAGCTGGGTAAGTGACTTTGGGCTAGTTATTCTCTCAGCCCAACTCACCTCACAGGGTGTGTTGTGCGGAATTTAGATAACACCTGAGGAGAACACCCTATCTGCTGTGTTGCAGCTATCCAGAGTCACCATATTTCCTTTCTCTTCTACTATTACCCAACAAAATTTATCACCTTTAATTTCAGTCCAGCAGTCCAAATGTAAATGATATCTGGTTGGTTTCTTTCTTTCAACTTGGGCAATTTTATCTCCTCTGTCCAATCTTTGTTCCAATGGCTGCCCCCATCGGTCATGTGATTGCATCTTGAGCACTCAGCCACTGGCCTGTATTTATGGCTGTTTACAATATCTTGTGATGAAATGAACACAATTTATAACATTTTTTTTTGTCAGAAACCAGTGTTTACTTCCTGTTTATGGCAAAACCCGCCCATTGTGGACAGTGAATTTACTTAACAATTGTAATGTTTGCTTAACAATTACCACAAAAAGGTCATAAAAATTGGACATGGTCACATGATGATCCACTTAATGGCCAACATGCATTATGGGCATTATTCTGGGCTCATGAAGTAAGCTGAAGACTATCTCTATACACCGGTGCCAATGTTCCCCATTACTTCCACTGCAATTACTTATAATTATCTACAGTACAAGTTCCACTTAACTTTGTTTTGTCAAATTGGCTGACACAAGGTTCCAGAAAGCTAATCCTTACCAGCACTTGACTCCCTAAACCTGCCGATGAAGTGAACCACAGTAGAAAGGATAATTTATCTCAGTGACTGATGGAAATTTACCCCACGTTTTTAGAGAGAGGAAAACCATGTTAACAGCACAGGAAAGGCAGAAAGCTCAAAATGGAACCCTACTTTGTAAACAATGAGAATGCAAAACACAGCATAAAGAGCCCAAAGCAAGGAATCATCTTGTCTGATTCACAGGCCTCCTCAAAGTCAGGAAAATACTTGTTCAAGGAGGCTCCACACCTCTGCAGTTATGCTGGTATTTCTTAGGTAAAAGAAGCCTGGGGAAATAAAGAATATAATTGTGCCTTGTATTTCCATTTTGAGTTAGGCCTTTTATTTTTTTTTAAAGAATCTTTCTGTAGACTCAACCACAAAGCTAGCTTCTGCACCTGCAATTTTCAACTCTGAGTTGTTTCTCAACATATGCTCTTAGTACTTCTCAGTTTTTTACTGCCAATCTGCCAATATATATATTCCTGTTTGCTTTATGTATGGGGCTTCCTACCAAAAAACAGTCTCTCCACTTCCTCACAGCTTCACAATTCAGAAATTCAAGCTGAGGTTGATGTAAAACATTCCACCATCATATGGTTCCTTTTAATCAGTCCCATGAGGCAGAGGCAATTTGAGAGGGTAAATCAGCTCATTTACACACATGGGTTGCCCCTCTCTTGACCTTCCTTTTTGGAAATCTTCCAGAGACGGATTCATACCTCTGCTCACATCTGGAGAGAGCCTTGCCTGAATTCCACAGGTTGTTATGCTCAACAAGAACCTTTGGGGCACCCACTTTGGGAATATACTTTAATTTCTTCTCTTCTGAATTGCCCACACCAGTTTTGCAGAATGGCATAACACTTTGGTACCAACTGAATAAGTAACAAAGGCTAGATATTTTGATTAATTAATGACTACACAAAGCTCAGAGAGGCAGCCAGGGGGGAGGCGATGGGGGGACAAAGCAGCAGTGACTAGCTCAGCTGCTTAGCTGCCAGGCTAATTTGCCCTGCTCTGGTTTCCCAATGGCTTTGTTCTGATTATCAAGGTTTATCATTGGCAAAACTAATTAAATATTAATTAAATTTTTGCTTGCAAATTTATGCCTCAGATCAACAGAGATTGGATAGAGAAGATAAAATTGCCCAAGCTGAAAGAAATAAACAGACCGGGCATCAGTTACATTTGGTCCATTAGGCTGAGATGAGAGGTGACAAATTTTGCAGTGTAGTGGTAGATGAGACCCTGGAGGGTATTCTCCAGGGATGTTATTTAAATTAGACAATAATAACCAATCCCCGCAAAAATTGGTCATGGCAGCCTTTCAAAATGAGAAACATCAAAGTAGTGAATAATCAGGGTATATCAATACATCTTTATGAAGATAGATTATGTCACCAAAGATACAAAAAAAGAGAACCTCAATGAATCACACCACCATCTAAGGCCGAGATTTTTGCACTTTATGATGCCACACACTACTAATATTTCAAACAGAATAGACTTTTCTTTTCATTGTAACACAGGTAGTCCTAGACCTACCACCACAACTGAGTCCAAAATTTCTGTTGCCAAGTGAAACATTTGTTAATTTTGGCCCATTTTATGAATGTTCTTGCCACAGTTGTTAAGTGAATCACTGCAGTTACTAAGTCAGTAACACAATTGTCAAGCTAATCTGGCTTCTCCATTAACTTTGTTTGTCAGAAGTCCACAAAAAGTGATTGCATGACCTTGGGATACCGGAACTGTCATAAATATGAACCGGCTGCCAAGCAGCTGACTTTTGATCACATGACCAAGGGGATGCTGTAACAGTTGTAAGTATGAAAATGGTCATAAATTACTTTTTTTCAGTGCTGCTGTAACTTTGAACCGTCATTAAATATAACTGTTATAAGTCAAGGTTCCTGTATAGGTTAAGGAATCTGCTCTCAATAATCAATTTAATTAAACTGAATCCCAGGAAATGCAAAGGGTTGAAAACATAAGATAGAAAAAGTCTTGCTTATTAAAAAAAAAAAACCACCCTCTGATTGGATTAGCACTTTTTGAAAACAAACAGCTAGAAAATTCAATCCTAACTTTTTCCATCTTCTTTTTAATATTGCTGATAGAGTGGCAAGTTAAAGTAGAGTCGATTGTAATCCCAAACTCACTGGACATACTTCAGTTTAGAACTGAGCTTCTTTTCCTACAGTTTTGTGTCCAGAGTCCTACTGACATGCATATCTAAACATTCGGAAGGATTTTTTTTCCCCTAGAGCACAATCAAGCACATCAAGGGCTATTTAAAAAGAATCAGTAAGTTAATGTTGATGCTTAACTTTCAGAATTTTCAATGCAACCAAGATTGAGATCACATGTTTCCTTGCACTGCCTAGATAAACTGGCAGCCCAGAGCACAATCCTGTTAGGTTTGAGGATTTTGTTTGTGCATGCAAGCATGATTCTGTGTGAGATGCACTCTGGATTTTTCTTCTTATCTAGGCTGAAAAATTTATTTTACCTGCAATATAAGTACAAGAGGTTTTCACAAACCAAACAGAGACAGCTAGATAATATTCTGGTAATGTCATCTCTACTCTACTGCACTCAAAGTCACAATTGTCAAGTATAGAACTGGAGAGAAAGAATTAGACATGATAAAAAAAAGTTCTACACAGATGACGAAAAGATTAAAGATCACACAGGTTTCTCCAATCACCCAATTGTTGGAAATGTTTGAAAGAACGGGGCACTTACTATCATGTATGGTGGTCCTGTAACAATGCTCAGGAGTACTGGTATAAAATTTGGTCATGGCTATTAGGAATGACGGAGCTAAAAATTTGTTACAAACCAGAGATGTTCTTACTGGGAATAATGGAAGAAAAATTTAGCAAAGCCCATACCTATCTAATTATATATGTAATCATGGAAGCAAGAATGATATTCTCCCAAAATTAGAAAGCAAATGAAATCCCAAGTGAGGATGTTACATTTGATAAGATATTACAATGCATCAAAATGGATAGGTTGACATTAGAATTGAAAGATCAAGATGAATCAGTATATCATAAAATATGGAATAAATTTTACTACTGGAGGGACATGAAAGGGAGTTCATAAAATTGAAATAAAAATCTAAGGTGAAATAGGGAAGAGGTAAAGGACCTCATATTTGAGGAATAATGAGAAAAATTTTAAAACTACGAAATTTAAATGTATATATGTATATAAATGTATATAACTCTAGGTAACTTCTTTATCTTACTAAATGCAAAATGTATTGACAAAAATGTATGTCAAAGACCACCATGTTCAATGTCTTTAATGTTCATACTCAATAAAATTTATTATTAAAAAAAATCACTTAGGTTTCTCATCACTTTTCACTGCAAGTTTCTAAAATTTGTTGAATTCATCAAGTTCAAAGGAAGATCAAAAAAATCAGTGGGGAGCCAAACAGTTGTACATCTATTTTCCAACAGATCAGTTCCTTTAATACTTTCTTTCCATAAATACTGCTGAATTTTAAACCATCAAAACAGTTTTTTGATTCCTGAATGTGAGCTACCTAGATAATTTGCACACCTGCAAGAGATGAAGGATGGGGTAGATGACAGTACATATTTTCTCAGACAATGAACTCTTCAAATATGAATTTCAAACCAAGAAGATGCTAATGTAGGAACTGCTACTTATATTGCAAATATAAACTAGAAAAATTATAATATTGCATTCATAATAGACATATCTAAATAAATAATTTTAATTAAATGGCAATACATCTTGTTGACTATTGTACTGGATAAACAACATAATGTATGAACAATTTCAACATTGGAGCTGGTGCAGTGAAAGCATAGAAACACTTGGGGGCAGCAAAGAATCACAAAAGCACCATATACTGAACCCTTCAAAGTTGAATAGAGGAAGAACTCTGAATGTTGAAGAAAATGTCCACAAAAACTCTTTACATTAGGAAAAACAGCTTTTAAAATTCACATTAGTAGGAAAAGAAAGAGCTTGACAGAAATCAGTCATTTTTAGTTCAAAACAGGGCTACCAAACCTGGGATGTTAAAATCCAGACAAATGCTGGATTTTCTGCAGAAATATGTAGAACATTTACTGGATTTTTGCAGGCATGATTGGTAGCACATTTCCTTCAGCTTTCTACCAACAATTGCCTTTGAATATGCTAGTATAGACCCAGGGTTGGGATTCATTTTTTTAAACAACTGGTTCTGTGGGCATGGCTAGGTGGGCATAGCTATGTGACTGGGTGGGCATAGCTTCTTTTTTTTGCAGGTACCCCCCCCCCCCTTNCCCCCCCCCCATTTTTTTTCCTTCTGGGACTCAGGGAGGCCTCCCAGGGGGGCGTTTTTGCTCCCAGAATGTTTCCCTGGGGCCCAGGAAGGCAAAAAATGGAGCTGGGGGGGGAAAAAACCCCATGCTCCATTTTTGGGCCTCAGGGAAGCATCCTGGGAGGGCGTTTTTGTTCCCAGAATGCTTCCCTGGGGCCCAGGAAGGCAAAAAAAAAAGCAGCCGGAGGGGGTGCCGCCCCCATGTCCCTTTTGCCTCCTGGGCCTCAAGGAAGCCTCCTGGGCAAAGCAGTAAGATAGTAAGGGGGATCCAGGCACAGCTGATCATTGGAATAGCAATCATCAGGAAGGGGAAAAAAGAAATACTTTTAAGGAGTGTCTGGGCAGGGGAGAATGCAATCAGCTATGTCAGGCATGCATGCGAAAAAGACTGACTGGGTGGGGAGGGGAGGGGAGGGGCAGGCAAAGAGGGGTGGGTGTCAGCTTTGGAAGCCATAATCCATGCTGCCACATAGCCTGAGAGGTTGGGAGGGGAGTGATTTCAAATGAGTAGTTCTAAGTAGACAAAATAAAATTATTTTCTTCGTTCAAGGATATCAAGTGTTGCACAGCAAAGAAAAAGGATCTTACACTGAGACAGATCGTGATTGGCCCATATGATGTGATGATGGGAGAAAAGTTCAGGAAACTTTTAGTTTCAAGATTCCACAGATGTGCCAGTTGCTATTCTAATAAAGGTACTTTTTGAGATTATGCCTGTCTGGGAGTTACGAATTGGAATGGAGGTTTGCTGGAACACTAACCGTGGGACCAGCCAGAGGCACGATTTGCCAGTTCTCCGAACTGCACAGAATCGTAACAACTGGTTCTATAGAATCGGTCCAACTGGTGGAATCCCACCTTCTCATCATTTTGTTGAATTTTTCAAGAGCAAAGATTTGCTTTGAAAATGTGTGAGCCAACAGGGGTTTTTATTTTGGTTCCTTGTTTTATCAGCCCAAAAGTCCCATACACTCAATTTTACATGACATGAAAAAATTTAAAAATCACAAATCCAGTATTATACTAGTGATGATTGTAAAGCATTTAGGGGCCAGAGCATAATACAAAGTATTTTCCTCTACAATTTTTGGCTTATATTGCATCTCCTCAAATTAAAGGCCATGTCACACTGCCCAACGGATGCAAAAAGGACACAACGGACGAGCAAAATGTTCCATCCGTTGTTTATCCGCTCTCAAAAGGGGCAAAATTTGCATAAGCAGAGCGGATAACACGGAAAGGAACGGACGTGGGAGATGCAGAGCGATGTATAGAGGATGCGAGCGGATGTATAAGAGGATACGTAGAGGATGCAGGCAGATGCATAGGGATGCCAAGACGGATGAGCTGCATCCGCTTTCATACCTTATTCTCCATCGTGCTACTAACGCTGCGCGTGCGTTCTGCTTCCTCCCTGAGTCGTTTACGCTGGAAACGGATTTTAGTTGTGCGGATGCCAGCGGGATCCTAGCGATATAGCAATGCATATGGACGCAGAACGATGTCCCGTATGCCTAGAGGATGCAGAATGGATGCATTGGATACATTTTCCGCTCAAAAGTTTGGGCAGCTCAAATCTTCTGAGCGGATGAAACGTCAATATGGATGCTGGACAGATAGAGAGGAAGCAAAACGGAGGCACGTACGAAGTACAATCGCGATTACACACGGATGGCAAGCTTTTTTGTCCGTTTTACATCCTCTTTGCATCTGTTGGTGCAGTGTGACATGGGCTTAAAACAACAAACAAAATATTTTCTAAACCTTTAATCTTCAATATCCTGCCTCATTCCATTTTTGATCACTTTCAAAAACACTGCCTTGACATTTCCAAGTCTGGATTCCCCCATGTTAATTTAAAATGATCATAAGGACGAAACTGGTAATCATTCTGTCGTCTCTAAGAAAGAAATATGTCACATTCTATACTTAACCAAGTATTTGGACTTACACCTGATATTTTATGGAGGGTCTCTAATGACAATTTCAAAATGGCCTGTGAGGCTAAGCTTCCAACTAATGAACTTGTCATTCCTTAACTTGAGATAGGAGACATAACTTATGGCATACATATAAATCTTCAAAATTAAATCCACTTTGACAGTTGAAGTTTTCTAAATGAAAAATGAGAAGAATTTGTCAAAGATATCATCAAACCAGTATATTAAATTCTAAACATATGTTTCAAAAATATAGAAAATAATATCATGTGGGATATAAAATGTGGATATTTTTTTAAAGTTTTAATTAACTTGGACAACAATTCTGGTTTCAGGTTTGCATTTTCGTTTCTCTTTTCTTTCTTAAATTGTTTGCTTCAAAAGTCTCTAAAATATAAAAATGATTATGTAAACTATGTAACAAGATTCACAAGAGATATTTATTTATTCATTTATCAAATCTATATCACTGCTCAACTCATGAAACAGTGACTTTGGGCAGTATACAAGAAGTGTATAGGATGTGTTATATACATTATATTGCATATACTCTTTTTATAACATAGAGTTTCTTGCATTTAAAATAATATACTCTTAAGATAGTCTCCTACTGGTGTTACTGAAATGATTTGGATATGCAATCTGTTGTGGTCTAAAAAAGATCTCACAGCTCTTTCTTTATATCAGAAAAATTGCATATTTGTTGATGATAAATATTCAGACACTACGCTTACCCCTTGACATCAACAAGAAGCCAATCAACCAAAAAGGAATCTTTATGTGTATGCAACACACATGACCCCTTGATTGTGTAGGCTAAATATACAAGACTCCAACATCCAGAATTCCCAACAAAAATAGCCAATATCTAGAAGACATTAATGAATTTCTAAGTCTGCTCTATTTATCCTGGTAAAAGTACTGACATAGTTTAATAAGCAAGCACTGAATCTATCACCTGACTGAGTAGGAGAAATCTGACTTTATCTACAGGTAGTCCTTGCTTAGTCATAGGAACCAGGAACTCCACTGCTAAGCAACATGGTTGTAAAGCATGATGTCATGTTGTTGTAGCATCCAACAGTCATATAAGTGCCATTAGTGTGACCTCCTGAAAGCAAATGGTCGTGTGACTGTGGCATGTTGTGGCCTTCATAACTGTGACCATTACAATTGCAAATGCCCAAATTGGAAATCATGTGATGGTGGATGCTGCAATGGCCACAATTATGAAGACCAGTCGTATGTTTCCCTTATTCAATGCCATTATATCTTTAAGTGTCAAACTCAATTTCATTGAGGGCCACATCAGGATTGTGATTGACTTAGGGACAGCAGAATGGACATAGCTGGGGTGGACGTGGCCATGGTGGGTATGGCCATGGTGGGTGTGGCCAGCTCCCTCTGCTGCTGTGTTTGCTCTCCTTGGCCAGGTTGCTCATGGTTTGTGTGGGAGGACAAAGTCTGTAGGTCAGAGGGAGGCCCACTCCATCTCCTTACAAGGAGACCTGGCTTTGTAACCAAATCATCCTCATGATAGGATGTGAGGCCACCAGGAAAGGTCAGGAGGAGGGGACAAGAGGATGACAAAAGGCAGCAGGGCTGCTGGTGGCCAAGTGCTAAGGCAGGTTTTACCTCAGACTTTCACTCTGTCTCATTATAATTTTTCTTCCTTCCCTTCTTTTTCCTTTTCTCTTTATTCTTTCTATCTTCTTCCTTCCCTTTTCCTTCTTTTTCCTTCCTTGCTCTCTTCTTCCCTTCTTTCCTTGTCCTGTTTTCCCCACTGGAAATAGCTGCTTGCAACACACAAAGAGGGAATACTTTCCGAAGAGCTCACAAGTCAAGAATACCAATGTGCACATGAGGTATCTCAGGGTGGGGTAGGCAATGGGAGGGCCTAGTCATAGAACAGGCCTCAAGGCCTCCTCGACCCACTAAGATACCTCATGCTTCTCCCTCCCTTCCTGCCACAAGGACTCACTTACCTTGCAAATATCTGTCTCCTCTCTTTGTTTCTCTGTTTCTTTGCCTTTACTTTGAGGAACAAAGAGGAGAGTTGACTGGGAAATGCTCTTTGTGCCGAGAATGGACGCTTCTGGGTGCTATAATATCGCACAGATTCAGATACCCATCATCTTTTGCAGAGTCAGGGACCCAGAAACTTTCATTCTTGGCGCAAAAAGTGTTTGGCAGTCTCCTGCTCCTCCCTTCCTCCTCAGCTACTTTCCACTTAACTACGAAATGAAACCTCATCCCACAGAGCATGCTTGCATGCAAATGGAGCAAGACAGAGAGAGTGGCAGTCACCCATGCTACTGGAAGCAGGTTGGGTGCCCCAACTAAAGCAGGGATAGTGTGCTCTCTCTCTCTCTCATACAGAGAGAGAGAGAGAGAGAGTTTGGAGAGCCCCGCTCCCCTCTCTCTATCTCACTACAGCAGCAGTTGTGGCACTTCAGTACCTGGCTGGCAGGACACTCAGGTAAGCTGGGGCAGGGTGGGGGGGAAACTCTGCAAGTGGCGATGGAGATCTAGGCCTGTGCGCATGCATGCCCGCTGGGATGCGAGGGTCAGGCCGAAGTGATGCGAGTCGGATCCTTACAATTTCCAGGATGGCCATGCGGGCAGGATTCTGCCTCATCGCAGGCTGAATCGGCCTGTGGGCCTTGAGTTTGACACCTCTGCTTTACATGGTTGTTGACTGAGTAGTCAATAAACAATAATTATTTGTGCTGAGTTTATATATTGTACCAATCTAAAGTCTTCAACTTCTTCTCCGAATTGCTGGATGAACCAAAGGTATGCTAGAAACTTGGAGAATTAATGAATTCTGCAAGAAAGCTAAAGCAATGATGCAAAAAAAAAAAAACCTATGATGCAAAAAAAAAACTATGATGCAAAAAAAAGAGTTTTGACTAAATAACTGAGAAAGTCTTTATGGGAGTTATATACTGAACACCTCTGTAAGCCAACTTTTGGGACCCTGGTATAGGTCTGAGAGTTCAAGGACAAACATTCAGCTCATAATCATGCCCTCTCTTTTCTTTTGATCATGAATTTCAATCCTTATTTCCAAACCATTTCCGTATGTATGTATGCATGTATGTAAGTATGTGTATGTATATACCAGTGGTGAGATTTAAACTTTTTTACTACCGGTTCTGTGGGCGTGGCTTGGTGGGCATGGCAGGGGAAGGATACTGTAAAATCCCCAGACAGAGATGGTATTTGCCAGTTCTCTGAACTACTCAAAATTTCTGCTACTGGTTCTCCAGAACTGGTCAGAACCTGCTGAATACCACCTCTGGTATATACATATATGTGTGTATATGTTAACCATGAGTGGATAGTGGGTGAAAATACCAACATTAAACTAAATAAGACAAGAGTATAAGGCTTGCCCTATGAAATATGAAGGAACTTTTCTCCTGACATCAGGAATAGGTCCTATTACAATTAAGTTAAGAAACAATGTCTACTGTAACTTATTGATTTTCCATTTCTTATTGTCATGGAACTGATGAGCAAAAGTAATTATAAAGGCAAGGAGATAGCAGAAACTTGAGATATGATAAAGGAATGAAAGCTGGTCACAACGATACCCCCAAGACAGGAATAGTGGTTAGTATTTGAGGGAGGGTCAATAGCTAATGGGTGTAATGGGAATGAAAGAATGGCATCACCAAAGGGACTATGAAAAAGTTTTCAGCTCACTGGGGGAACTGAACTTTGTTAAAGACATGAAGCCTATCCAGGTTATTCTGTTTACTGAACAAAATCTAACAAATATTATATCACATTTGGTTTGTGGATTACTGCACAATGTCAGTGGCACAAGTGTCCAGAGTTACCTAGTCCTGTTCTAAACAAATATTAAGACTGTCAGTCAGTACAACAGTAACAGATCAAGGAAGTAACCCCATCTTAGTCTGGGTATGATTTATTTAAAAAAAATATTTCACCCTGATAAATCTCTGTGCTTGAAGCCCAAAATCTCCTTGTCTGATAACTGTTATGTTAAATTTCTTGGTAACGAAATGGAAAGAAACCAAGCATTGATTTAAAAAAAGATAAGCATGAGCTATGAAGTTATGAGGTTATGAAGCTTACAGGTAATTCCTCACAACTTGGAGGTAATTCTGTGTGGAATTACTCCTGAGAGACTATTTTTTTAAATTCTCAAATCAAGGCACTATATGCATCATAAAGGTTGCTCTTTTACAAAATGTTTCCAGAAGCATGACTCTAAGCAATATTAAAGTTCAGATCAGGTTTTTATTTATTAATGACTCTCTTTAACCTATTTTGCTCAGGGCAGAATTCTTGTCTTCCATGTATCTCTCAGCTCACTTTAGAATCAATACATGCTTAATTAAGATGAAGTATTGTCCTAATTAAGCATTTATTGATTAGAGATCACCTAATCAATTAATTGATTAGAGATTTCACATAAAAGCTCTACTCACACAATCTTATACTCAGTTTGAAAGCTGTTTTCTCCCCAACCTGTTTACACCAAGTTTTACATATATCTCTGAAGTTTAAGATAATGTTTTATACTTCCCTGGACATCAGAAATGGAACTGATAATTCAATTCTATTCAATTCAAAGGATATTACGGTACGACGGCAGACTTTAAACTGTCAAAACACTAAAGAAATCTTGTGAATACACACATACACATACATACACGTGCAAAGGTAAAATGATTAGGACATTCGGCAAAAGCTTTTTATTTGTCTTTGAGAATTATCTCATTATCTTCCAAAAGAATTAGCATTATCAGAAATGTAAAAGGAACCTAAGCTGATATTTGACAAAGATCTCCTTTAAAAAAAAGTGGATTTTTCCCATTCTCCTACATTTGCAAAATATTACTGAAAACTGAAAACTGTAGGGAATATATAATATGTGTATTTGAAATGTTCCTTTTACACAGAAAGCTCATAGACTCTCTTCCTGTAAATAAGGCACCTATCTGTTTGATTCAGGTTCTAGATTGCTTCTTGCCTGGACAACAATTAAAAGGGAATTTGCTATTGTCTCTTACTTGCTGGAGTGATCGATACAAGATCAACTACCATCTCTAAGCAGAATTAAACTTGAGAGAGAAAACAACACAATAGGCTATCCCATGTAACCAGAAAGGGAGTCAGATTTCCAAAATCAAACATGCTCAGAAAACAGCTAAACTTTTGAGTCTGATGTATTGAGATCAACTTCAGTCTGGTGGATTGAGCAAAGGGATATGATGTACTAAGAAGTATGTCTTTTTGTCTTCACCTTTTCTGTGCAGTAAGTTTTTTGCCTTTGCAAATTGCTACTTTTTTCTATATTTTGCTTATATTCAGAAAAAAAAACCAAATATTTGGGCTTTCCTGAATAATAACCAAGAAATTATTTTCAAGACAATGGTGCTGTTTTATTCTTTTTTTTCCTAATCAACCTCAATCCAGACCTCATGACACTGTATGGTAATTGCAGTTGAGCATCAGCCAAAGTGGGCTGCAGTTCTTGCTTACCTAAACACCTACTGGGGATGAAATGAATATTTTACTTCTTTTTAAGCCCTTACTCTGAACATGTTTAGGAGATTAAGGATGGGGTTACGTGTCCTTTTTTTTGTCACCAAATTAAATTAAAATGTAATTTTAATGGACAGTTGAAGTTTCTTTGACTTCTAAATAGTTACTCTTCATTTCCTAACTTCATTCCAACATCATTTGAAAATTGCATCTCAAAGACCATCAACCAACAAGTCCATGTGCTTCTTTTCTCCTTTGGTTTCTTCATTTTAAGTACAAGCCCAGTGTGATTTAATTAACCTTGATCTTGCTGGCAGTTGCAAGAACAAATTTGACACAACATTGGAAGAACAACTTTGCCAATATTATCAGACTGGCAAATTGAAACTGATGAATGTGCAGCAATGGCACAATTGACAGGTCTAACCAAAGTTAAGCAAGAATGATTCCGATATAAATTACACAGCAGGATAAATGTAGACATCTGGACGATCTCTTTTAAGCCCATGTCACACCGAACCAACGGATGCAAAGAGGATGTAAAACGGACAAAAAAGCTTGCCATCCGGAAAACGCGATGTACTCACTGCCTCCGTTTGGCTTCCTCTCTATCCGTCCAGCATCCGTTTATGATGTTCATCCGCTCCAAAAGTTTTGGGCTGCCCAAAACTTTTGCACGGGAAAATGTATCCAGTTCGTCCATTCTGCATCCGCTAGCAATCCGTTACGCTCGCCTATATCCGCTAGGCATCCATTCCGTATCTGCGCAACTCGCATCCGCTACGGACGCAGGGAGGAAGCGGAACGGATGCGAACGGATGTAGAACGGATGCAGCACGGAAACAAAGCATTTAAAATGAAAAAAACGTCGCAGAGGGACCTATCTCGGATATTAGGATGTCTGCAGGATGCCTAGAGGACCTTAGAGGATGCCTAGCGGAAACCTATTTTCCTATAAAAAGGGGAGCAACTCATCTGCATCTCACTTTCAGACCAGCAGCCAGCTGTGCAGACCTCTGCAGCCTTCATCTGACTCTTCCACTTCCACAGCATCCAGTCATGTCACCGTGGATTGTAACAAAGTCCTTTCGGCAGCCAGCATCGTTCTGCAAACAGTGCGAAGCCATCTGCAGGCTCTGTGAACTCTACTGCGAGAAAAAAAGAGGCAGCCAAAAGAGTCTGGGTCCGTAGATGGTTCGCCAGGAAAGAGCAGAGGACGGACTGTACAACAAGCTGATGGTGGAGCTCAGGAACGAAGACACTCGGTGCGTTCCAGACAACTTCACTGAGAATGCCTCCAGCCATGTTGATGAAGTTGTGCAGTGCCTGACACCCAGATTGACCAAGCAGAGCACCAGATTCCGCCCCAGCCTGGAACCTGGGCTCAAGGTGGCACTCACTCTGCGCCACCTGGCCTCCGGGACTACTACAGGAGCATGCAGTACGGCTGGATGGTGCCATCCAACACCATCAGCATTGTGGTCAGAGAAGTGGGCAGGCCATCATCGAAGAACACAAGGAGAAGCTCCTCCAGTACCCCTCCACTGAAGAAGGCTGGAAGAAAGTTGCAGAGCAGTGGTATCAGAAGTGGAACTTCCCCACACCGTTGGTGCCATAGATGGAAGCAGTGGCCTGCAAAGCTCCAACCAACTGAGGCTCCACTTATTTCAACTCCAAGGGCTTCTCTCAGAGCATCGTCCTCTTCACCATGGTCGATGCTGACTACAAGTTATGTACATCGATGCTTCAGGCAACGCTCCTTCAGATGCCCAGTATACAAACGCCAGTGTCCTCAAGGAGGGGCTGGAACGCACCTCATCGTGGGCTTCCAGATCAAGACCCCCTGCCCAACACGCAAGATGTGCCCTACTTCATCGTGGGGGATGACGCCTCTCTCCTCACAACCTACCTCATGAAGCCCTACACTTCCAGAGTCCTCACCCGTGAAGAGAGGATCTTCAACACTACAGGCTGTCCAGGGCAAGGCGGGTGGTGGAGAACGCCTTTGGCATCCTGGCCAACAGGTTCAGGTACTTCACCACCATGCAGCATCACCCAGAGACGTGAGGAGGATCATGGAAGCTTGCTGCATCCTGCACAATCTCATGCGCAACCCGCTACCCAGTCTTGCAGAACAGGCTTGTGGACCTCCAACAGGCAATGGGACATGGAGCCTGGGGAATGGAGGCAAGGGCGAAACCTGATAGACACTGAGGATGTGCAAGGCCCCAACAGAGCCTCACGTGAAGGGAAGAAGCAGCGCAACCTCCTGAGACGCTGGTGCAACTCCCATGCTGGAGTGTGAGTGGCAAGACAGGATGATAGATGCTTAGGATGCTTCCTTCAGCCTGTCTCATCACACGGATGAGATTGGGCCATGTATGTTGGGTGGGCCTACAATGAACAGGGCATTTAATAAAGAGTTGTGTTTGTGTTGACATGTGTGGATGATTCATTACATTATTATTGATAATAAGGGCCAAAGGTGTGGCAGCTGGGAGGGTGGACTATACAGTCCCACTATGCTTGCACTGGAGGTTTATCTATCCACAAGCTAATACCCATCCCAAAGGTAATCCCTGCCCATTCCACAGCTATCTCAACCCATCCCACAAGCATGCAAAGGCTTAAACATTTCTAAAGTTTCTCACCAAGACTTTATTAAAAAAGAAATAAAGCAAGGGTATGAATCAAAATAGACTTTATTAACAAGAAGCTATAAAACAAAAATGAGTCTCTGGCACTCCTCTTGGTCGCTCAGTCTCAGGGGTGAAGGATCCAGGTGCTGTGGAGGTGGCTGGTGCGGAGTGCTTGTCATCAGCTCCTCCAGAAGCAGAAGCAGGAGAAGCCCCAGCCCCAGAAGAGCGAGCCTGTGCTGCAGAAGCCCCAGCAGAACCAAGTGAGGGCCAGGGGGCGGGATGGTAGCCCTGTCCCTCTTGCAAGGCTGGCAGCAGATGGCTGAGGCTGCTGTGCTTCCGCATGGTTGTGGGTTGCTGGTTGGCGGGAGGCTGCAGCCAAGGTGCAAGCTCGCAGGCACCAAGGCTGGCAGGAAGGCTGGCAGGCACGGCAGACAGCAAGGCTGCCAGGCAGGCTGCCAGGCAGGCATGCACCAAGACTGGCAGGAAGGCTGGCACCAAAGGCAAGGCACAAGGCTGGCAAGGAAGCCGGCACAAGGCTTGCAGGAAGGCAGGCACCAAGGCTGGCAGGCAGACATGAACAAGGCTGGCAGGAAGGCAGGCAGCAAGGCTGGCAGGCAGACTGGCTGGCAGCAAAGGCTTGGCAGGCAGGCTGGCAGCAAGGCTGGCAGGAGACTGACAGCAAGGCTGGCAGGGAGGTGGCAGCAAGGCTGGCAGGCAGACATGCAGGCAGGGCAGGCAAGGACAGCCAATCCGTCCGGCAGCAGGCCTTTCCTCTGAATGGCGACCTGCTTCCGAGCTGCTTCCGTTATATCCGCGGGGCTGACACCAATGCATCCTCCCCGCATGCGCAATTAACGCCAGGCATCCATTAGGCTTCCGCTGTGCATCCGCTGTGCATCCGCGTCATCCGCTCCTGGCATCCGCTCTGCATCCGCTGTATCCATTCCGTGTCCGCTTTGCTAGGCTCCCCGGAAGCCTGCGGATGCACCATCCGCTCCCATCCGCTTCCATCCACTGGGCTTCCGTTCCGCATCCACTCTGCATCCGCCCTGCGTCTCCCCACGTCCGTGTTATTCATTCCGGTTATGTAAATTTTTGCCCCTTTTGAGATGGGATAACAACGGATGGAACATTTTGCTCGTCCGCTGTGTCCTTTTTGCATCCGTTGGGTGGTGTGACATGGGCTTTAGGAAGAAAGTTATGAGATCAATCAAAATAATACATTAATGGGTTTATTTATTTATATCACATTTTGATCCTCCCCATCTCATTAACTGAATCACTCTGGGCAGGTATTTAAAGAAATACTAGCAATACAACTTGCTAATAAAAATACAAACATGTAGGCTGTGATGAGCAGTTGGAGAAATAAACAGAAGGGAAGGGGGAAAAGTATTACTAGGCTGTTTTTTTATTTCTGCTTTATTTATGCTCAGTAGTTTTTTTCATTATTCAATTGTTACTATCGAGATCAGACTTTTTCCCTTTGTATTTCTTTATTCCAAAAATAAAAATGTCTTAATTTTTTAAAAAGGTATGCTTTTGAGAGAAATTCAAAAAACAGTGTTACTGTTGGTAGTTAGGGCATTGTCTATTGTTATCAATAGAAGCTTGGTAAAAAGTTGCATCAATCATCTGTATTCTGCACATTGGAAACATTATACTTTAATACCTCAATAGAGAAAAATCAGGTATGTGAGTCACAAGTCTACAACACAAACTCATACTGATTCTGTGGAGGATTGGGAGGGGAAAATCATCTGTTCCAAAGGTTTTTGATATTTTTTTGATCTCAGTTGCTCAAAGGGTTTTTTTATGAAAGGAATAAGCCTCAGATGTAGCCATCAAACAAATATAGGGTAACAAGTAGGAGGTGAGGAAGGGAAAACCACAAGTCCTGGCTTGTTGAAAGCCCCAATTATTTTCCCCTCCTTTCTCACTGTATGGTGCAAATTTGCAGTGTTCTATACTGATACCAAAAGGCTTGGTGGAGAAGGAAGACAGATGAAAGCAGCAGAAAAAAAGTTCTCACAAATTTAAATATATATATTTTTTAGTTAACATTCCCCCCCCACCCCAATTTCATAATGCATATATATCATTGCCATGAAGAGAGTGGTCATACCTGTAAATCAAAAAGATGGATTGATTCAAAACCACATAAATCCTCTTCATTATAATGCATAATGATTTAACACTATACCATGGAAAGTGTTCAGTAATAGTATAAAAAGAAGATATAAGAAACTTCTTAACAGTTCTAGAGCAACTGCATTTCTTCCTGCAGTATAATGAAACTGGGGTACACTAATCACATTTGTTTTTGACAACATTCAAGGATGGCAAGCTCTTCCATGCTTGAATGTCTGCCATGATTAGAGCTCATTATGTGTGCCAAGGGTGCTATAGTGCCATTCAATACACTTTGGAACTCTTCATCTTCTATAATTTTCATGCTACAATAGCTCACAGGAGAATTTTAAAGGGAAAGGGCAGTTGGCTTTGCACGGCCTGCTGATTATTTTGTGTTTTCTTGAGATCCTGCTACAGCACTAAATGCTTGAACTCCATAGCACACTTATTTTTAATTAATAAAAAATGTATTTAAAAACATTGCCTTAAAGCAGGCCACTGATAAATTGTATGTCAGTCTAAACACACACACATAGAAAGGCGGGGGGGGGGGGGGAGGGAGACAGGANGGGGGGGGGGGGGGGGGGGGGGGGAGAGGGAGACAGGAAACAGTTCACCTTTAGGTTCATATGAAATCTCCCTCTCAGTTCAGAAAAGTTGGAAAAAGCTTACTGAAGACAATAACTTTCACTTTTCAAACCAAAAGTGGTTGCCAAGGAGTTCTAAACTCTGGGTGCATCCACCAAAACAGCACATGCAAACCTCTATGCTTAGCATCTTGAGATGCTAGGATACTTAAAGCTCAAAACTACAGGTGTGCAAATAGTTGTGGATGAAGCATTTTGAGTTTGAAACAGACTGTTCTGCCCTCAAGTATTATCTCAATTAACCTGAATGACTCCTCATCTTGAAATTATCCTGTTTTGCTCATGCTTGAAATGAGGTAATTTGAATTCTAGTCCCAATTATTGTAGGTCAGGACTACCTGTAGCTACTGAATCACCTCATGACAACCATAGCATGGAAGATAGAATTTGGGATATAGGACATTTATTAATTCATTGATTCATTCCATTTCTATAGCTGCCCATCTTAATCCAATTGAGTTGGGCAGTGAACAACAGTACAACAAAGTAAAACCATAAAAACAGTTGCAAATAACACATACAGGGAACCAAAATTATCATAAAAATTAACAGTGAATCTAAGTACTGAGGCTCCATACACTTTCAGAACTTTAGGTTCATGTAGATAGCCAGGTCTTTAGAGCACTATGAAAGATTAACAGAGTTAGGGCCGTCCTGAGTTTCAAAGGAAAAATGTTCCAATGGACAAGGTCGACTGTTGAGGAGGTACTTCTCATGGTCCCTGCTCGCTGACATTCCTTAGGTAATAAGGCCTGTAGCACCCCCAATTTACTAGATTGAATTGGATGGGGAGAAACTATTGTGAAGAAATTGTCCTTTAGGTAACCTGATCCCAAGCCAGGCAATTGTAAGAGCAGGAATTAATAAATGAAATAAAATGAAGAACAGAGGTATGTTATATGTCTGCGAAACAAAGAGAGAAGTATGTTATGCTCTGGTCAACAGTGTTAACTAGAGGTCAGGTTTGGAAAAACCAGTGAAGCATTCTAAATGAATGTGATCCCAGGAGGGAAAATAGTCCATTAAGAGGTATGAATGGACAAAGGGAACATCAAAAGAGTACAGAAAAGTAATTGTGTCATTCATAAACCCAAGAAAGAATTAGAATGGTGACTGGTGAATATTTTATTCAAAAAAGGCCTATTTCAAACACATAGTTGAAACATGTCTATTCATATGCACCCAGGGAAAAGCAATTAATATAAATCAAGAAGCATGACTGTTTTGATTGTTTATGACAAAAAACCTGAGGGAATTGGTGAAAGGTACAGAAGTAATTAAAAGTTTTAAATGTGTGACAGACCAATCTATTGGCGTCAAAAGTGGATCTTCTGCAAAGAATGAACAAGAAAAACAACAAACAAAGAATTGGAAGGAAAGTAGATGAAACAGGAGAAGTATGAGTCCTGCACACTAGGGTTCATCTGCTCCAGACAGAAGCTGCTTGTCTTTCTTTATCAAGTGACACTACTTGTTCTCATTCCTACCACTCCACTGCCATCAGTAAACTAAAGTGTTGAGACCAGAAAATATATGCCTTTTATGTTGCTACCCCAGTCCAGCAGACAGTCAGTCCACTGAGGAAAGATTGGCATTTCCTTGTTGCCTGCAGGAGGGATTTAAAACAATTCTTGTCAGGCCTTTTAGCCTACTGGAGCTTGTTGCTACTTTAATTTACCATCTAGGTTTATTCCTTTTGTTCTTTTACTGCAGTTGTATGTTTTATACCATTTTTTTTGTTTTTATTTATTGTTACAGAGGGTGGCATAGAAATAGAATTAAACTATTAGAAGGCAGATTATTCAACAGAACGACTGCAAAATGAATGAAATGAAAAAGGATGTGGAAGTTGCTCGGAGCAGGATGGAAAGAATTATGTTACAAAAGTGTTTGACATTACACAAATGAGAAGTATGAAAAAAAATGTTTGGTGGAACAATGAAATGAAAGAGGCTGTAAATGAAGGTGGAAATGCATATAAAAGAAAAGTGCCCCCCCAAATGAGTATGAAACGTACTGTATTATACAATGTTATTATATTTTGCTGCTTGTTATTTTGTCTAGATGAAAGAATGGATGATGCTGAGAAACAATGAGAGTTTTAGAAAGGGTGTTGGTACTTACCTGATATGCCCGTTCTCTCTAAGCTGTGAAGAGCATCCAGAAGTGGGAGGTGCTTCAGTCTGTTCTGGAAAGGCTGGGCTTAAAACTCCGGGATGCTCCTTCTCCTCCACAGGACACCTCCCCAGCATCCCCCAGTTTTGCGAAGACTAAGTGCCAAAGTCCGGAACTCATCACCTAATATGGATCCCTGACTGGAACGGAACCCCTCAGATGGAAAGAAATGGGTGGGGCTGGATGCTCTTCACAGCTCACAGAGAACGGGTGTATCAGGTAAGTCCCAACGCCCTTTCTCCCATGAGCTGTTCAGAAGTGGGACATACCAAAGCTTGGCCTGTCCTTAGAGAGGGACTCCATCTGGATCGAAATCTACTCCTAAACTCTGTGGACCCTCTGCAGGACTTTTCTGGCAAATGAAGTGTCCACTGAGGCATAGACATCAATTTTATAATTTCTGACAAAGGGAGATGGTGAAGCAAAAGTTGCCGCTTTGCAAATTTTCTCTATGGAAGCCCGTGTGGCCCACGCTGCTGATTTTACCGCACTCCTTGGTGACTGGGCTGTAATGCCCTTAGGAACCGAGATAGATTGGCATTCATAACTTTTAGTTATAGTGGCTCTCAACCATCTACCAATGGTCGTCAACGACACCTTTTGTCCTAAAGTGGATGGGTTGAAGGATAGGAATAGAGCTTCAGATTTCCGAAATGCCACCCTGCGATCTAGATAGATGCTTAAGGCTCTTTGAACATCAAGTCGATGCCATTGATGTTTCAGTCTATGAGATGGTTTCGGACAAAAATTTGGAAGCACCAACTCCTGCACACTGTGGAAGGCTGAATTTACTTTAGAGGTGAACGATGGATCCAATCTGAGGACCACTCTGTCCACATGAAACATGCACAGGTCCTTTCTCATTGACAATGCCGCCAATTCGGAAATCTTCCTTGCTGATGTGATTGCAATGAGGAAGGCCACCTTATATGTCAGGAATTTGAGACTAGCAGTTCTTAGAGGCTCGAACGGACCAGTTGTAAGTGCGGTTAACATTTGTGGAGGTCCCAGGTGGGATAGCGGTGAATTACAGGAGGTCGCAAGTTTGCAGCACCCTTAAGAAACTGCAGACATGTGGATGGTACGCTATGGAACAGAGGTCACCCCAGGATATCACCGAGGCTAAAGCCGCCACCTGTCTGCTTAAAGTATTTGGAGATAGGCCCTTGGTCAACCCCTCTTGTAAAAAGTCCAATAATTGTCCAATTGATGGTGCAGTTGGGTCAATCTTAGACCCCTGGTACCAGTGACAGAAAGTAGACCATGTGGCCTCGTATATGCAANCTCTGAAATTTGTTGGGCCCTTAAACGGCTCCGCTCAACCTCCATATGGCTAGACTGAGCCATTGTGGGTTCAGGTGGAGTATCAGCCCTTGGGAGAGGGAAACCTTTGATGGTGGAATTTTCCAAGGTTGTTCTCTCGACAAGTCCTGTAAATCTGCGAACCACGTTCACCTGGGCCAGTAAGGGGTGACCAATATCAATTCTGCTCATTCCTGCAATAAGGAGGAAACACATATAGAAGCCCGGGAGGCCACTGACATCGCAGGGCATTGATGGCCTCTGCCCCTTGAGTCGAGTACCTTGAGATATAGCGGGGAAATTGGGTGTTGAGAGGAGAGGCAAATAGATTGACTACCGGGTGCCCAAACCTCCACACTGCTTCCTGGAAGGCAGACGGGTGGATGCGCCACTCTGCCTGATCTATCGTGGCTCTGCTGAGCCAGTCTGCTTGTGTGTTTAATGCCCCTGGTATTTGTTCTGCCCTGATCGAAGACAGATTGGCCTCAGCCCATTTGAACAACTTGGTCATCCCCAACACATAGATCGTAGAGCAGGCGATCGGAAAGGCAGATAAGGCTGTTTGCTGAGGCGAAAGGCTCAAGTTGCCTGTGTAGTGGCAGGCTCTGCTAAATTACGAGGGAAAGTGATCGGAATGGTAGATAAGGTTATTTTCTGAGGCGAAAGCCTCAGGTTGCCTGCAGATGGTAGGCTCTGCTAATTTACGAGGGAAGCTGTTTTAGAATTGTTAGTTTTTGCCTAGATCGAGGGGAAAGCCTGAAAGACCAAATTAGATGGTGAAAGGTTTTAAAGATCCAACCTGAATTTGAGCAAAGCCGTTCCAGTCAGGGAGTGCACAATCTCTTACCACGAAGGCTGAGCTAAAACTGGGGGATGCTGAGGAAGAGTCCCATGGAGGAGGAGTAGTGTCCCAGAGTTTTAAGCCCAGCCTTTCCAGAAGAGACTGAAGCACCTCCCATCTCTGAATGTTCTGAACAGCTTATGGGAGAAAGGACAGTTCATTATATATGAAACTAGCTTCAGTGTAAAGTGCTATAGTATGGTTAACGTTGATGGATATCCTGAAAATCCTTGAATATTGAAAGACAACTGTAAAGGGATCCTTTCAAAATGAACTAGATCTTTAGTGGATCCATTTTTAAATTGCTTTATCATTTCAAAGCACTTTGCGGTTTGATTAGTTCCTCCTTCCATTCATGTTTCTTCCAGCCTTGTACAATGAGTAATTCCACAACTAATTTGTTTGTCTGTTATTTCATTTATTACATAGTTATATTTTTATTATGCAGGGAATTGATTCATTACATTCAGTTGCTTTTTGTTTATTATGCAACCAAGGAAGTCACTACATTTTAAGGGTGAGTAGTGTACTGGCTGCAATACCATCAGTGCATAAGTAATAAAAACATTAATTTATACTCTGAATTAAGTTTGAGAAAATACAACCGGCAATTGATTACTGAGAAAAAAATAGCAAAAATACCTTTGGTCTCACATTTAATCTTGTAAAATTTTTGCAGTATATTACACAGTATACAGTTACCCTGGGAACTGAAGCCAAACATAAGCCAATTAAATTTTAACACACTTTCCACCTTCCCTTTTTCCTTCTACTTTCCTCTGTCATTAAAAATGACACCTCTTCTTTTCAATCCTTGACTGACATTGAGAATGTAGCTACAGAGACAGAAGTGAGTTTATGGAACCAATTACCAAGGTCAGGTTCACACTAGCTGAGCAGATTTGACCACATAAGTTTAGAGAGGGGCGTTCATTTTGTCTCTGGTCCCTTGAGCTTTTAAAATTTCTAGTCATGTTTCCCAAAGAAAATGTTAATACAACATATTGAAAGGAAAAAAATGTAAACATTCAAGAAAATTGAATGAGTTGCAATTTAAAACTGAAAGCAAATAAAAACATCAACCTTCCTTGCACATATACAGTGGTTCTTTACACAAATTTTGCTCAGACAGACTCCAAAATTTAAAGTATTGTAAGTCTAATTTGGGAGAGGTTACGGATATTCATTATTAGGGCAACATATTAGTGAAAACTGTAACATTGCTTTCTTAATTTGATCTTCTGCTAAAAAAAAAATGCTTCCCACCCTATCTTGTAAATTCAGTAAATGCCAGTTTAAGGCCCTGTCACACTGCCCAATGGATGCAAAACGGACACAACAGACGAGCAAAATGTTCCATCCATTATTATCCGCTCTCAAAAGGGGCAAAAATTTGCATAACCCGGAGCAGATAAAACGGACACGGGGAGGAAGCAGGGCGGATGGAAAGCGATGCGGAATGGAAGGCCGCAGCAGATGGAAGCGATGGAGCAGATGCACATCACTAGGCTTCGGCGGACCTCAGCAAAAGCGGACAGCGGAACGGATCAGCGGAATGCAGACATGCGGTGCAGCAGCGGATTGTAACATATGCCACGCGGATGCACAGCGGAAGCCTAGCGCGATGACGGGTTAATGCGCACGTGGAAGGATGCATTCGTCAGCCCGCGATATTTAGAAGCAAGCTCGGAAGCAGGTCGCCATTCAGAGGAAAAGGACCCTTTGCTCCCCTCCAGGAGAACATCCAACTGGCACCCCCTGGCCTGTTTTTCCTGTCCTCCCCGCCTGCCCGATGTCTTGCCAGCATGTTCTGCTGCAAGCCTTGCTAGCCAGCCTCCCCTGCCAGCCTCCCGCCAGCCTTGCATGTTCTGCTGCCGCCCAGCCTTGCTACCAGCCAGTCTGCCGCTCACCTTGGGCCTGCCTGCCTGCCAGCCTTCTCCAGCCTTGGTGCTCCTCCACTGCATGCCTTCCTGCCAGCCTTGCGTGCCTGCTCCGCTGCCAGCCTTCTGTTACCAGCCTTGGTTCCTGCCAGCCTCCCTGCCAGCCAGCAAACCCCACAACCATGCGGAAGCACAGCAAGCTCAAGCAATCTGCTGCCAGCCTTGCAAGAGGGACAAGGGTACCATCCTGCCCTGGCGCCTCACTCTGGTTTGCTGGGGCTTCTGCAGCACGGGGTTGCTCTCTCTGGCTGGGGCTTCTGTGCTTCTGCTTCTGGAGGAGGCTGATGACAGCACTCCAGCACCGCACCTCACAGCCACCTGCACCTTGCCACACAGCGACGAACATCTGAGCGACCAAGGGAGTACCAGAGACTCATTTTTTTGTTTCATAGCTGTTTGTTAATAAAGTCTTTTTGAATTCACTACACTGCTCAATTTCTTTTTTTTAATAAAGTCTTGCTGGAAACTTTTTAGAAATGTTAAGGCCTTTGCATGCTTTGGGATGGTTAAGATCAGGTGGGATGGGTTGAATAGCTGTGAATGGGCAGGGATACTTTGGATGGGTAAAGTTGTGGGATAGATAAACCTCCAGTGCAAGCATAGTGTGACTGTATTGGTCCACCTCCCAGGTCCACACCTATGCCCTTTATTATCATAACATATAATCAATCATCCACACATGTCAGCATAAACTACAACTCTTTATTAAAATGCCCTTCATTGTAGGGCCACCAACATACATGGCACAATCTCATCAGTGTGATGAGACAGCTGAAGAAGCATCCATTAAGCATCTACCATCCTGTCTTGCCACTCCACCACTCACTGGGAAGTTGCCACCAGTGTCTCAGGAGGTTCGCTGCTTCTTCCCTTCATGTGAGGCTCTGTTGGGGCCTTGCACATCCACATGCTATTAGGTTCGCCCTTGCCTCCATTCCCCAGGCTCCATGTCCCATTGCCTTGCTGGAGGTCCACGAGCCTGTTCTGCAAGACTGGGGTAGCGGTGTGCGCATTATATTGTGCAGGATGCAGCAAGCTTCCATGACCCCTCACCGTCTCTGGGTGATGCTGATGGTGGAAGAATACCTGGAACCTGTTGGCCAGGATACCAAAGGCGTTCTCCACACCCGCCTTGCCTGGACAGCCTGTAGGTGAAGATCCTCTCTTCACGTTGAGGTATTTTGGAGGTGTAGGGCTTCATGAGGTAGGTTGTGAGGAGAAGGCGTCATCCCTCATGATGAATTAGGGCACATCTTGTGTGTCGTTGGGCAGGGGTTCTGGATCTGGAAGCTTATGATGAGGTTGCGTTCCAGTTCCTCCCTTAGGTGACTGGCTTGTATACCTGGCATCTGAAGATGAGCCGCTGCCTGAAGCATCGATGTACATGAACTTGTAGACAGCATCGACCATGGCGAGAGGACGAACTGAAGAAGCCCTTGTAGTTGAAATAAGTGAGCCCGACTTGGGTGGGGCTTTATAGGGCACATGCTTGCCCAACGATGGCTCCAACGGTGTGTGGAAGTTCCACTCTGATACCACTGCTCTGCAACTTTCTTCCATCCTTCTTCAGTGGAGGTACACTGGAGGAGCTCCTCCTTGTATTCTTCAATGATGGCCTGCACACTTCTGACCACAATGCTGATGGTGTTGTGTGCACCCTCCAGGTGACTGCATGCTCCCGTAGGTGGTCCCTGAGGCCAGGTGGCGCAGAGTGAGTGCCACCTTGAGCCCAGGTTCCAGGCTGGGCAAAGTTGGTGTTTGTCTTGGTCAACCTGGTGTCAGGCACTGCACAAGTCCGTCAAACATGGCTGGAGGCATCCTCATGAAGTTCTGGAATGCCCAAGTGTCTTCACTCCTGAGCTCCACCATCAGCTTGTTGTACAGTCCGTCCTCTTGCTCTTCTGGTGAACCATCTTCATACCAGAGAGCTTCTTGGGCTCCCTTTTCTTCCCGTAGTAGAGTTCACCAGAGCCTGTAGATGGCTTCGCACTGTTGCAGAAGGATGTGGCTGCAAAAGGACTGTGTTACGATCCACGGTGGACATGACTGGATGCTGTGGAAAGAGAGAGGCAGATGAAGGCTGCAGAGGTCCGCACCGCAGGGCTGCTGTTCTGAAAGTGAGATCCAGATGTGTTGCTCCCCCTTTTTATAGGCAGTATAGGTGTCCCTTTGCATCCTCTAGGCATCCTCTAGGCATCCTCTAGGCATCTGTAGACATCTTAAATCCGAGATTGCGCCCTCTGCGAACGTTTTTTCCATTTAAATGCTTTGTTTCCACTTTGGCATCCGTTCTGCATCCGTTTCCGCATCTGTTCCGCTTCCTCCTGCGTCCGAGCAGGTTGTGAGTTGCGCGGAAGCGTAACAGATGCCTAGCGGATATAGCGGGTAGCGTAACGGATGCAGAACGGATACCTAGCGGATGCCTAGCGATGAGAACAGACGAATTGGATACATTTTCGCTGCAAAGTTTTGGGCAGCTCAAAACTTTCTGAGCGGATAAAAACTCAAATAGACGGATGCTGGACGGATAGAGAGGAAGCAAAACGGAGGCAGTGAGTACATCGCGTTAACCAACGGATGGCAAATTTTTTGTCCATTTTACATCCTCTTTGCATCCGTTGGTGCAGTGTGACAGGGGCTTTAAGTTCATGAATGTTAGTTTGAAATATCTAGACCTATCACCTGAATTCAGATTATCAGTATATCAGAAAATTCAGACTTACAGGGGAACTGAAATATTGTCATGGCTTCCAATGTCTAAAACCAAATATCATTCATTGTCCCATTCTCATTCCCAGCCTTTTTCAATATGGTTTTCTTTATATCTGTTTTTCTACACCACTTCAAATTCTGACTACACTGGCCAAAATGTACGAGGAAATCAAACCAATATAGCAAACCACTGTGGTCCTGTTATCTCCTGTAACCTTTGATGGATTTCTGTTGATCAGGACTGAAACCATGAGGCTTTAAGGATTTATTTAGGGCTAAATGATGGAAGATGGAAAGAAAAGATAATTGTTTATACTTCTTGTGATGAAAGGAGGGGTCATTTATTTATATATTTCTTTCCTTTTTCTTTACTATATACTTATATTTTTCTGTTCTATTTTTTATTCTCTGTACTTTCTATTTATTCTTTTTACTCTTTTTTAATTTGTATTGGTTTTTATTGTCTATGGAGATCACCAAGGTCATATTTGTCCCAAAGGTGCTTTTTCAAGAGGCAAGTGGACTTTCTGGGTTGTCTTTGAAGAAGTTTTTATTTTTGCAATTGTAATTTCTAATAACATTACTATTAAGAAAGAGTAAGGCAGTTCATAAACACTTCAGCATATTTCAACCTTTGCTGGAACTGTCTTTTTTGAACCATCCATAAATGGGTCTTGAGTCTGGGCCAAGAAAATAACATACCATAAATGTTCTGTATAAAAATAGTAGACTCCTAATTCGCTATTCTGATTGGCTAAGAAAGCCAGTATAGGTATTGGTTCACTAGGAACCAATCCACGAAGCCGCTTTAAGGCGGCAAGATGAAACTACTGTCATTGGCTACAAGCCGGCAGGCAATCCTCGATAAAAGGGCTGCCGTGGCTTGAGCCAATGTTCCGTTTTACTTATTGTTAACAAATAAAGACATTTGTTTGTTGGAACCCGGTCTACCTCGCGTTTTTCTGAACGGAACACTGGCGACGAAGGTGGGATCATCCTAAAACGTGAGACTGTGCACGCGGCGAACTAAAACCAGGCTAAAGACAATGGCTGGAAATAACGCACCGCCTGCACCCTTCAATCCCAATGAAGAGGATTGGGAATCCTACGTAGACCGTTTCCAAATGTATTTG
>BHFT01004958.1:0-39198 GCA_004320025.1 Laticauda laticaudata
CTCTGAGAAGCACAGAGCTGAAGAAACAAGCCTGAAGATGATGAATGAGACTTCATCGAAACGTTATATATATATATATATCTTAAAGCTGATATGGTTTTAAACCTCCTGGGTGAAAGGCAGGCTACTCCGAAACATGTTTTCTCAGAAGGAACTGCCATTGAATATAATTGGTGGGAAAAACTGTGAATGAAATTAAAGCCTTATGTTAGCTTATATTATTCTATTGCTGAAATGTAAAATTTGCAAAATAACTCTTGAGCACAGCAGCAGATGTGGAGAAACTGAATATTGCACTGTGGGATAAACAACAAAATCCATGAAAGTACATTAAAACATAGCCCTATTTTTAGCGTCATCTAATTCGCACTTCTGGAAGATGGAAAGACCCACCTAAAAAAAATACTGTAAATGAACTTCAAGATGAACTTATGACAGTTAGACTCCGAGAAGCAGAAACTCAAGCAGAGTTAAAAGAAATAAAGCAAAGGATGATGGAAATGGAAACTCAGGTAAGAAACATAGTAACTCAAAAAAATATTGAATATTTGGGTTGCATAGTATATCCATGAGTTTGCAATATTTGAAAAACATAAATGAAATTTCTCAAGGTTTGATGGGTAGTCCTCGATTTACGACCACAATTGAACTCACAATTTCTGTTGGTAAATGAGACATTTGTAAAGTGAATTTTACCCCTTCTTTCAACCTTTCTTGCCACCATTGTTAAGTGACTTAATTTGGCAATAAATTGTGTATGGTGGAGTCCATGAGAGGAGCAAATGAGTTTGTAAATTAACCTTGTGTTATGGTTAGGTTGGAAACTTGGTTGTTAAGTGAATGTGGCTTTCCTATTAACTTGGCTTGTCAGAAGGTCACAAAAGGTGATCACATGATCCCAGGACACTCCAGCCATCAGAAATATAAATCAGTGCCAAGCATCTGAATTTTGGGTCACGTGACTATGGGGATGTTGCAACAGTTGTGTGAAAAATGGTCATAAATCACTTTTTTCAGGGCTTCTGTAACTTTGAATGGTCACTAAAAGAACTGTTATAAGTTGAGGACTACCTGTAATGGTTGGTCCTCCATTTTTGGATGTATCACATGTGATAAGTATAAAAAAAAATTGCTTTTTTCTTTTGAAGAGATCTTGGTAGGTGTCAAACTTGCAGCATCACGTTGCTATCACATGACTTTTCGTGATGTTTTTCCCAATCATGGAACTGGGATGGGTGTAGCTGCCAGTTTGATACCCCTGTCCTAGAACCTTAATAAAGCCCTTTTTTCTCTCTGTAATCTGCCCCAGATTCTAAGAGCAGATACGACTTAAACACAGACTGTATTTATTTTATCTTGCTTTATGAAGAGTTTTTGAAAACTTAAAAGTTTACACACTACCTTATGAAACCTGAGTTGGGATAACACTCATATTGGTATTGCCTAGAGGATTCTCACCACCACCACCATTACTAATATGGAAATTTGGTTTTTTTATTTTCAAAGGTTTAACTGTTGGATATTTACAAGTAGATCTTTAAGTGATATGTTTTATCTATATCAATACTTAGATCCATTCACACATTGAGAATGTATGTTCTAAATGAAAACATTTAGCTTTTCATTAAATTGTTAGATTGCTTTGTTTTTGGTCCAGTAGGGCCTTGTATGTTATAAAAGTAAAAAAGCAATTATTGAAGATGCAGGATCTAAAAAGAAGAATAACACTGAGCAACTGAATGATATAATAGTACTGTGTTAAAAAGCAGTGTGAATTGAAATCCATACGTGACTTTTATCATGTTTCCTAGTTTAAACAGCTGTTTTTCTAATCTTTTCAGCCAGTAGGGGGTATAGGTGTTCTGTGTGATCATATATAAGCAATGCATACACACACACACACACACACACACACACACACACTAATACAGGATCATGTGTTTATATACACTGCATAGGCAACTTGTGGAACTATTGTAGTTCTTCAGAAATTCAATAACTACAATTCCTGGAATCATTCACGTTGGATATGCTGGCTAAAGCTATTAGGGCTGTCATATGTAATCCAAAACAGCAAAGCCTAATGAATATAACATACCCAGATTTCAGTTAATTTATGGTTTCATTTTGAATTGTGTCTTATTTATGAGAAATAGGTGAACCGTTCATCAGCTAAATTTGTGGCCATAATGATCAGCTATGCAGATTAGATGTGGCCATACCATAGGTGGGTGGGGGTGGGCTTTTCCATTTTCCCAGGAATTTTTTTGGGCTGGGGTATCTTTTTTAATTATGTAAAGCCTACTTTATAGTCAATTGCTACCATTTTGGAATGTACAGGTAGTCCTCAAGTTACAACAGTTCATTTAGTGACCATACAAAGTTACAATGGCACTGAAGAAAGTGACTTAGGGCCATTTTTCACAGTTACAACCTTTGCAGCACCCCATGATCATTACTTGAAATCCAGATGCTTGGTAACTGATTCATTCTTATGACCATTGCTATGTCCCGGGATCATGTGATCCTCTTTTGCGACCTCTGATAAGCAAACTGGCAGCCCGCGGGCTGGATGCGACACACACAGGCCACACCCATCCCAGTTCCATGATTGGGAAAAACATCACGAAAGTCATGTGATAGCAACGTGACGCTGCGAATTTGACACCTACCAAGAGCTCTTCAAAAGAAAATAGCATTTTTTTTTATACTTATCACATGTGATACATCCAAAAATGGAGGACCAACCATTACAGGTAATTCTCAACTTATAACAGTTTGTTTAGTGACCATTCAAAGTTACAGCAGCCCTGAAAAAAGTGATTTATGACTGTTTTCACACAACTGGTGCAACATCCCCATAGTCACGTGACCAAAATTCAGATGCTTGGCAACTGATTTATATTTATGATGGTTAGAGTGTCCTGGGATCATGTGATCACCTTTTGTGACCTTCTGACAAGCCAAGTCAACAGAGAAGCCCGATTCACTTAACAAGTGAGTTATTAACTTATCAACTGCATTGATTCACTTAACAAGGAAGATTGTAAAATGGGGCAAAACTCACTTAACAAATGTCTTCCTTAACAACAGAAAATATTGGCTCAATTGTGGTCGTAAGTCGAGGACTACCTGTAGTTCAAAATAATTAACATCATTTAACTTGAAAATATTTATCCAGACTTCTACTTACATGTTAATATATTCTTCCAAAAAGAAACCAAAACTCTGCATGACCAAATCAAACAATTTAGTACATTTGACAGTCTAATTCCTTAAACTTTCCAGAAAGAAAATCTAGTCTATCCTTTCTGATACATTCATTGAACAGTCCAATAGACTTGTAATATATTACACAAAATCAGTGTAGCCATACTGTACATTGAATTAATTTCAACATTGTCCAAAGAAGCAAACTTGTTTAAAAATTTGGATCCATTGAAGTTCCATTATTGGCTATTCTGACTCTATCCCATAAATCATATCAGTAATTTTAACTTTAAATATGTTTTTCAATTATTAGAAGATAGTTCTGGAATTCTGATAACTTATAACCTTGTTTCTTCAAGAGTTAGTCCTTGATGGACTGTCTTTCTACATGAATCTATTGATGTATCAAATCCCAAAGGAAAGAAATTAGATTTTCCTCCAATTAATGATTTAATCTGAATATTTTCTAGATTGTTGAGCCACCTGTGTCAAATTAGGCAAAGATGTTGAAAAATATATATCAGAATTGCCAGAATATCTTCAGCATACAAAAATAATTTTCACCCTGAATCTGTCATTGCCAGAATATCTGCCACTGATACCATGAAAGTACTGAAGAATGATTGCTAACAAATTAGAACTCGAACTGGAAATATTCTTATTAGGAATAATTAAGAGAAAATTGAGCAAGGTCATCTGATCATTATATCATTATCTGATCATTACATCATTATACATATCATAACTGTGGTGGTGAGAATAGTCTTCACACAGGGATGGAAGAAGGAAAAGATACCCTCTGAAGAAGACTTGACACAAAAAGCATCATATGACGGCAACATGACGTGGCGAGATTGACACCCATATTCTACACTGTTCGTTTTGGAAATATATCCTGCTTCTAGGCAGGCAATTTTGAACTATGTTTGGAAGGAGGGCTCATTGAAGACATTTTTAAGATAAATCAGAATTACCTGTGCATAAAAGCATTATTTTTGAGCCTTCATCACTCTTACCTCCAGGCTCTGTTGTCTTAGTGGTGGGGTTCAAATTGTTTTACCACCAGTTTGATGGGTGTGGCTTGGTGAGTGTGCTTTGCCTAATGCCTGCACACAGCTTTCCCCACACCAGCCAAGACCTGCAGCGCCAATCAGCTAAGAGGATAAAGAAGAGAAAAGCGCAGGGGCGGGTGGATGATTTTTTTTCATCCTCTCAGTTGATTGTTGGCTTTTTTGACTACTGGCTCAACTGAACCAGTCCGAACCAGTAATATACCACCACTGTGTTGTCTGTATTGATTTATGCTCCATTTCAAAGCATTATATTGGCTGGGTGGCAACTAATACTTGTCTTCCTCATTCTTCACCAGAACCAGATCAACAGCAACCATTTACGGAGGGCTGAGCAAGAGATCACAAACCTTCAAGGAAAGGTCCAGTTTTTGTCTGCCCAAAACAAAGGGCTTCTGGCACAGTTAACTGAATCAAAACGAAAGCAAGCAGAGATTGAATGCAAGGTATGGACAATGGATAAATGAATTGTATTTCATTGCATATTGTATTTGTAACCTTTAAAAAAAAAACCTATATTAATTGTATTAGTATTACCAGGCATCTTTTTCAGGAAGAATGGTAGATTTAATGCCTAATTATCATTAATATTGGATGGCATTTACTTAAGTTGTCAAATAGGATATTGTTTGTACATTAGATGAATTTTTTTAATTGTAGAAAATCATGTTTTTAATTAAAAGAAATATAATTTTTAATTGTAGAAAGTCATGCTTTTATACATTTATATTATATATACTGGGGACACGGTGACTCAGCGGCTGAGATGCTGAGCTTGTCAAGCAGAAAGGTCGTCACTTTGGTGGTTTGAATCCCTAGCGCTGCGTAATGAAGTGAGCTCCCATTACTTCTCTCAGCTTCTGCCAACCTAGCACTTCGAAAGCATGTAAAAATGCAAGTAGAAAAATAGGGAATACTTTGGTGAGAAGGTAACAGTGTTCAATGCTCCTTCAGCATTTAGTCATGCCGGCCACATCACCACAGAGACATCTTCAGACAGCGCTGGCTCTTTGGCTTTATAACCGAGATGAGCACTGCCCCCAAGAGCCAGAAACAACTAGCATATATGTGCAAGGGGAATGTTTACCTTTATTATATATACCTTATTTTTCAGACTGTAAGGCGCACCTAAGAGCCTTAAATTCACCTTATAATCCCGGTGCGCCCTTATGTGTGCACTGAGTTCCAAAAATCTGTAAAAATGTTGACTTGTGCGACTTTGGTAAGCTCCGCTTGATTGACTGTCGACCATTTCCTCTGACATGGGACGTAATACGTATACTACGTACACTGCAGCGATAAACCAATCAGAGAACATTAAGTAATACATGCAGTACGTAACGCATTACATAATAGGTACAGTATGTACGTGTACGCTGGCCGGTATCTCCGCCAACGCCTCTGGTAGGTATACTACTGATATACTTCCAAACAACATTTGTTTGTCTAAGACCCCCGAAAAATGGCAACCCAGTGAAGAGACATGCTTACGAAGGCACAATTCAAACTACAGGTTATCAGTTACGCAAATTGTAAATGGGAATAGAGCAGCTGCGAAAAGAATTCAACACATCAATGAATCCATGGTTTCGGAAGTGAGGAAGCAAGAAAATGAACTGCATCAAGTAAGAAGACGAAGACAAGAGTTTCGCGGGAACAAAGCAAAGGTGGCCACAGTTAGAAAACCAACTTGAACAATGGATTATTGAACAAAGAACAGCCGGGAGAAGCGTCTCTACATCACCATTCGACTGAAGGCAATAACAATAGCAACAAGACATGAAGATCAAACACTTTCAAGGAGGTCCATCTTGGTGCTTTGTTTTATGAAAAGGCATCATCTCTCCATCCGCGCAAGGACTACTGTGGCCGCAGCAACTGCCAGCGATTACAAGAAAAGCTGGCCATCTTCCACACCTACTGCAGTAACAGATTACAGCAAAAAGATCCAGCCCAATCACATCACACAACATGGACGAGGCCCCTCCTCACTTTTGACATCCCGTGAACCCATACTGTGGAGAAAAAGGGGACCAGCACGGTATTGAACCACCACGGGGCAATGAGAAGTCGGCTTTCACTGTTGTTCTTGGTTGCCACGTAATGAACAAGAAAGCTACCACCTATGGTCATTTTTAAGAGAGAAGATGCTGCCAAAAGAAAAGTTTCCAGCTGGAGTCATTGTTAAGGCCAATCAAAAGGGCTGGATGGACGATGACAAAATAAGAGAGTGGCTGAGAGAGGTGTATGGAAAGAGACCGGATGGTTTTTTCCACACATCACCGTCCCTGTTTTTTCCACACATCACCGTCCCTGTTGATCTGTGCTTGCCCATCTCACCGCTACTGTGAAAAAACCAAGTAAAGCAGATGAATTCGGAGCTTGCCATCATTCCGGGAGGATTAACAAAAGAACCTCCAACCGCGGACATTGATGTAAAAGGGTGTTCAAGTGAAGTTGCGAGCGTGTGGGAGTGACGGATGCAGCACAGATAGCGAACACACCTTTACTAAGACTGGGAGGCAGCGCCAGGCGAATTACGCCACCATATGTGAATGGATTGTGGATATCTGGGCTAAGGTATCTGCTTTTACTGTTGTCCGAGCTTTCGCGAAAGCCGGCATCATTGCTGACAGCCACCTGGCAACGAGACTGACTCCGACAATGATGAGAGGGAACCCGGCATGTTTGATGGCAAAACTTGCCACTGTTCAATTCAGGCACAGAAGATGAGGACTTTGATGGATTTGTGGGAGATTGATTAAAAATAATGTGAGTGTATTGTTAAATAGTAGAATGAAGTTCAAATAAACTCAATGTTTTGCTTCCCGTTACCTTTTTTTGTAGCACTGTAAATGTTTTTATTTGTAGACTGTATGTTTTAGCATGCGTCTTATAATGTGGTGCGCCTTATGTATGGGTTAAGTACAGAAATAGACCCGTAATTGAGGCTGCACCTTATAATCCAGTGTGCCTCTCGTGCAGAAAATACGGTACTTTATATCACTTTCTAGGAAGTGTACTGAGATGTTCTATATAATCTTCTAGATAAGTTTTCAATGATTAGAGTACTAACTTAAAGTACTGGGTTTATTTCATAAAAAAATCAGACATTTACCTTCTCACAGCTTGGGGAAAACTTTGCAACTTTTCTGCACCATGCAATCATGTTTTGATTAAATAGAGTGTATTGTGATATTTATTATTTGTATATTTATCCTATACATTTGCCTACCTGTAGGTGATCCATTGCTGTGTTGTTAGACCTGAACAAATGCTAGACCAAATTTCTGATTGTGTTTTATTATGCTTCTTGTATGTTAACACGCACATGAGATATACATTAAAGGATTGGTAAGAGAGGAGATACAATTCTTGTTGATACAGATACATTTCAGAAATGGAGGGGCTGGATAGAATTTGCTTCCCTGCTTAGCAATGTTTTCTTAAATAAGCATATTATTCTTGTGCTTAAACAGCTCAATAACTTGCTGGAATTCTGCAATAGATATTGTTTTCAAATTGTGGACAATATATAGAACAATATCTGGGTCAGAATAGAAATATATGTGCATCTGGTTTTTTTCCATAAATAATCAACATTGATGAGCCTCATATAGTTAAGGTGGTGTTTTCTGTGAGTTAACCACTTATTCCTGTTTTGATCCCCATCAGAATCTCTTCCTGTTTATTATATGCTGAGGGAAGAAAGCTTAGTGGTCAGATATGCAACAGATGTTTATCTAGTTGGGCTTATGGGGAAGGAGGGCACAGATTGTGAAAAGGAAGGCGCAGTTATTTATTTCAGTATTCTGGTGCTGATTATGGTTTACAACAAAGCCAGTCAGTTTTAGAGTAGCTGAAGACTACAGGATTTTTAAATTGGTATTGTGGTCAGGAGCTAGAATGGACAAGCATGGCATCACTCAAGTTTTATCATCACTGAGAATCTATTCCATATTTGAGAAAATTATAATCCTGAAAAAATTTATATGCAGGTGCTCCTCAACTTACAAACAACAATTTGTTTAGCAACCATTCAAAGTTAGAAAGGCACTGAAAAAAAGGCTTATAGTTGTCCTAACACTTACAACCATTGCAGAATCCCCACAGTCATGTGATCAAACTTTGGGAACTTGCAACCAGTATGTGTTTACAATATTTGCAGAAATCTATGGACATGTGATCACCATTTGCAATCTTAACTCCCAGCTTCCAACATTGAATAGTCAATGGGGGAAACCAGATTTGCTTAAAGACCGCTTGATTCACTTAATAACTGTTGTCATTTGCTTTGCAACTGTTAACTAAAAAAATCATACAATCAGATGTGATTCGTTTAACAACTGCCTTGCTTAGCAATGGAAAATTCTGGTCGTTATTGTCATTGTAAATCAAGGACAACTTGTAAGCTGATCAATTTTTTTATAGAGGGAATCTTGATAAAGGGTCCAGTTGCTTATAGTAACTGTAAGATGTTTTTAATATAAACATCCATTCATTTGTTTTCTACATCACTTTTCCTGCAGTGTGATTCAGCTTGTCACTTATCACTTCTTTTTCCCAGAATAAAGAAGAAGTGATGGCTGTAAGACTCAGAGAGGCTGACAGCATAGCAGCTGTGGCAGAACTCCAGCAACATATTGCAGAACTAGAAATCCAGGTAAGAATGAAAACAATTCCTCTTTTATAACTTCCCTCCAGTTTTAAGTTAAAGTACTCAACATAGACATTAGATTATGGAACTATAAATTTGGAACTTTTTTTTTTTTTGCAAACCATCTTCTATAGAAATAGCAACAGTGTTCCTGAGTAGTAGTTATCCAGCCATACAGCTTTGATTGGAAAATAGCCTACCTATGTATAGAATTAGTCACTGGAGTTGTTCCTTAGGACTGTAAATTGCTGGATGATCACTAGGTGGGAGCAGAGAGTTGGACAGTTACAATATAACAATGGCACTTAGACTTATTTACCACTTTGCAGTGCTTTGTGGGTATGTATGTTTTTTCTACTAGATGATTCTTGCACACACTTTCTCAGCTCAGATATAATTTTCCCATCATGCATGATTATCATTACTGTGCTTCACCCATAATGGTTGTGGTTTGTAGTGATTGCACACTTGCTTCTACCCCAGAACTCTGATTATTTTAAAAAAATTGTGTGTGTTTTGGGGCACCTATAGAAAGCTTTTTGTGGTCTCAGGATTGTTTTTAAATTAAATCTATTTTTGGATTGAGTCATTAGTTGAGTTTTATAGTACAAGATGGGAATATATATATTTGCTCAGCTTTTGTGCAAGCCTGTGGCATTGAGATAAGCACAACTGTGTGTATGCATTGCAACACCTTCCTGGGTTAGGAAGCCTAACTGTTCAGTTTAAAATATTTATAAACAGACAGTTCACACTAAATGGACTTGATTTGCTGAGCTGTGGCTGTGCTGCTCAAAGAAATTACGAAAGTAACATTCAGATAAAGCATTTGATTACAAGATAGTGATGCAATAATAATATAGCAGTAAAAAAACACCAGAAAAATGAACTTTCTGTGAAGGTAGTTTAAATTTTATACTTTACAGTAATCAATTGTGTTTAAAGTATGTCTTTTTCAAAGTGAACCATAATACATTTTACATAGGTCCATCTGTTAAGGCCAATTAGTATATTGATGGATCAGTTATAACTCAAAACTGCTCTTTCTATTTTAGGATAACTTTTAATTATTTAAGAATACAGGAATTTCCTTTTTAAGTCCGAACTGGGCTACAACAGTAAACTATTTCACAGTTTTCTGTGAAATGCCTTCGTGCACGTGTAAGATGCATTTGGCATTAAACATGTACATTTTGTCTGGTTATTGCTACACCCACATTATAACTGAAATTACTTGACATGCCAGTTCCTAGATGAAATCACAGTTTGGGGCCACTGTCAAGGAAATAAAAGCACCTTTCCAAAATAACACATGTTCTAGTCTTGGTTGACACATTCATCTAAGTCATTTGAATTCCTTTCATTTGTTTTGATGAATTCCACCAGAATTCTCAACATTCTTTTTATATTTGTTTGTTTGTTTGTATCCTGCATTTATTATTTTTACAAATAATTCAAGGCAGCAAATATATCCAACACATGTTTCTCTTAGTTTCTCCACAACAGTTAGGCTGAGAGAGAGTAATTTGGGCAAGGTCACCCAGCTGTCTTTCATGTCTAAGGTGGGACTAGAACCAGGTTTCTAGGCTGGTGCCTTAACCACTAGACCAAAACTGGTTCTTCTGCTTTATAGATCTTCAGCCCATCCAAGAGCATTTAAACCTGTATTAGGATCTCAGTCTAGTTTTTTTGCATGAATAAATATTTTTGTCAGAATGCGGATTATATGTTAAAGGTTAATGCTGATGATTAGTGCCTACTTTCCCCATATTTGACCATATGATGTTCCTGGCCTTGACATCAGAAAATATAAATATTTAACTGAGAAATCTATTTTCTTCTGGATGAAGGTTGAGTATGTTACATTAATAACTTCAAAAAAATTCATTTAGTTGCGAATCTATTTTTGCCAAAAATAAATGGGATTTACAAAATAAGTCTGTCTTTAAAATTCATGGAATCTTCCTTGGTAAAAGCAGGAAACCATGATGATGTAATCATGGCAACATGTGTGTAGTGACATCATCATTCAAATTTTGCATTTATATGTATGACATTATTACACGCCATACTGACATCCGTGGCATTTGCCCCTATTGCTTCCTCCAAAGATGGATGAGGGAACATCTTTATTTAATATTATAAGTCCCACAAAAACATTTTAAATGACCTGTATGTCTACAAACAGAATTTCCATTTTCACTATTACAGGAAACTTTTAACATTCTCTAGCAGCATGATGTGTTTTTTTTTTAAAGTACAGAATGAATCATCGTAATCACAAAAAGGCTACAAATCTCCCACAACTGTGCTGATGAATAAACTTGATTAGTTTTTCAGTACAAAATGTCATTACTCTGTACTGTAGTAAAAGTTGAGAAGGCAGTGTGGGTTAGGGAGATTATTTCAAATATCCAGAATATGTTTCCCTCCCCTCCCCAAATATTTTCATACCTGGAACATAACATAACTGTATAAAATAGAATGCAACATAAGAAAAGTTTCTTATACTCCAGGAGTAATGGAAGTCTCTCTGATATTGAATTGAGACTACATCCTTCCATCCATACATCTATACATCCATTTACATTAAAAAGTTCTTAAAAAGTTAAGCCAAGGATAAAACCAATAAAATGGAGGGAAAGAGAATTAGAATTCAAATGTTAATCTGCTAACATTTTGAAATTATGAGTGTGGCAATTAATAATATAATTATATATGTTTGGTTTTGCTAGGCAACCCCAGAGTTTTTTATAAAAAGTCAGGATTCTCCATTAATGATAGAAAATATTTGCTAATCTTTAGAATACCCTTAATCTGTCATTTCATTTTTAGCCTAATATCAGTAACATTGTGAAGGGATGTGCATACATTATTAAAAAGGATAATTGGTTTTAATCCCTATTGTATATTTACATGAGATAACACTTGCTTTAGTTTTTAGTTTGTGGCTTCCATAAATTGATGAATATGTCCTTTTGAAGCATTTTTATCTTTGAGCTATCTTAAATAATATTGTAATTTTAGTACTAAGGTTCCTGTTGAGAATGTACTTCTTTGTAAACCTAACACTTATTCATCATTTTCTTCTTAATTCAATATATTTGGATTCTGCTTATTCTGACTGGCTTATTCTGACTTCTTTTCATATTATTTGTAACAAATCTGATCAGCTATAGTTTGGAATGCAAATACTAACTACATAGGAGTCAGATCCATATAGAAAAGACAGGGTATACTTAGCTCAAATTTGTGGGGTATACCTAGCTCATAATTTTTATCTGTCTCAGTGGAATGGGTAACTTGAAAACAGATTAGCACTTCTTTTATTCTGTCTCTTTAGGGTACTTTCATTGGGACTTAATGAAATGGCAACAGTTGCTAGGAAAGCTAAATTGCAAGAGTGTACAGCTACTGATTTAACCATTTGTATGAAAGGCGAGTTATATATAGCTGATTGACACCTGTCCCATTTAGGGAATATGTGAGTCTTGTTACAATAAATCTTCACATATAAGAATTAAAACTGTTCATTCCTTGCAGTCAATTTCATTTGACGTTTTATCAGCCACTGAAATGCACTATGAATTAAGGCACTAATCATTAGAA
Organism: Laticauda laticaudata; assembly: GCA_004320025.1. Lineage (NCBI taxonomy): Eukaryota > Metazoa > Chordata > Lepidosauria > Squamata > Elapidae > Laticauda > Laticauda laticaudata. Next base: position 12,547 of record BHFT01004958.1, read on the forward strand.
CTGTAACAAATCTCTATAATGTATCTGTGGAAAGCTCTGAATCCACTTTGGAAAATATTGCATTATATCAAACTTGCCAAAAAAAGTTTTGGATTTGATGTAATATACTTATTTCTTTTCCTGAACAGAAGGAAGAAGGGAAAATTCAAGGGCAACTTAATAATTCTGACTCTACTCAATATATTAGAGAATTGAAAGATCAGATAGCAGAGTTGAATCATGAGGTAAGGTATCATTTTTGCTCACTTAAATTCCTTTTCTGTAATTTGTACTTTGGTTTTCATCTATTTGCTGAGTCCAAGTAACTTGTTTTTTCAGAAATTTCACATTTTTCATTTAGGTAGGAAGAAAATACTAAATATGGATAATTTTACTCTATATAACATATGAGAAAATGTCTTTTTGGTAAAACCTAACTTGATTATGCTTGCACTTATTTCTAAAATTTCTGTACAGCCTCTTTAGACTTTTAGTATTTTTTCATAAATAACATTGTGGCAGCTGACTTTTAAAACTTGGTTTTAAAATTGTCCTCTTTCTAAGAGCAAATTTTTTAGATGTATGGGCCCTTATGATAAGTGCTACTTTCAGCTTAATTGATAGGATCATTTTAGTCAATTGGAAATGTTTAACTAATGCAGCTATAAAATGTTGAAAAGTATAGACGTTTGAATTTCAGTCTTAATAAGTAGTGAATGGTAAGAGACCAGAATATATCTGTGGAAGCTGTACCTATTCACATATTACATTCCTGGTATGTGTTAAAAAAAATCAGATAAAGAATATAAAATACCTAGACCGTTTTTTATAAGTTGCCTAATAGTAGAAAGTTTATTTTTACTTTAGCCATAATATTATCATAATCATTTAGTACTTTTTACGATTTCTAAATTCATTCGGGAGAAATTGGTATGGAACCATCTTATATTAATCTGTAGTCCAGCTACAAATATTTTTTTATTATTTATTAATCAAAATTATGTGATTAATACAATGAAATTTGGACAGCAAATAGAATAAAAACATAATCCATAAAGTCCCCCCCTCAATCAAGTTAAGAAACCCCCACACACTAAAATCTCAGATGATGTACCATGCATATTCTCCCACACAGGAGCTCCCATAACTAATGTCCTGGCTTACAATTATATGTATAATTGTTCAGGCTGGAAACAGTGGTCGTGGTGTAGATTCAGATGCATGTCTGAAAAGAACTTGCCTTATTCTACATCTATAGTCTTTTTATGTGTTCTTACATTGAGCAGAATATGCATTGCAGTATGTATCCAGGAAAAATAACATGTCAGTTTGTGGTGAGAAAAGTGATTTTTATCAATATTATTTAGAACCTTTTATTAATATTCTTTGGGAGGTTTTATAGAAAACTAGAAAATAAAAAGGTGGGATAGTTTTTTTTTAAAATGTCAGTCTGTTCTGATTATTTATGCTTGGAAATAATTGTCTAATTAACTAGGCTTGTGTCTTTGTTCTTGGAAATAATTCCATTTTTAGGGGGGATTACTGTTTGGTATGTTTGCCTGGATTTTAGCACTGATTTTCTATTTGTGCCATTAAAGTTCTGCTTCTGTGTCACACAGTAATAATGAGATGCTAATCCTATGTGAAAGTTCTATTTGGACAAAAGATATTGTTTTTACCAATTGCTGACTGACTTTTCCTGCTTTGAGTACTTGGAAAGATGATAGCATAGGCTAACAATTTGAGCTGGAAATCATCTCCCCCTCTTTAAAAAGAAGTTCAAAAAGTTTATTTCATAAAGCATTTTGACATAACATTTTCTTCCATATGGATTTAATTCCTCTAATAGTAAATCTTCACAGAATTTTAATTCAGTGAAAACCAGATTTAATAGATTGTGACTTAAGTAAATATATTATGTTTGCTGATTTCATCAGTACAGAAGTCTTATTGATAGAATGAGGCATATACATTTCTGAGCAATAAATATCGTGGTATCTCAGTACTTGACTGCTTCAAAACTGATTCAAAACCCACATTACGTATCTGATATTAGCACAGTTGAGAAATTCCAGAAATATTTCACAAGAAGAGTTCTCCACTCCTCTACTCATTGTAGAATACCTTATGCCACCAGACTTGAAATTCTAGACCTAGAAAACCTTGAATTATGCCGTCTTCAGTCTGATCTAAGTATGTTATATAAAATCATACATTGCAGTGTCCTACCTGTCAATGAATACTTCAGCTTCAGCCATAACAAGAGCACACAATAAATAGAAACTCAAGGTTAACTGCACCAAACTTGATTGCAGGAAATACGACTTTAGCAACAGAGTGGACAGTGTCTAGAGTCAGTACTCGACCTGACTCTATGGTTTCTTCCCCAAACCCCAAAAACTTTAGCACTGGCTCTTTGGCTTTGTAACTGAGATGAGCACCACCCCTAGAGCCAGAAACGACTAGCACGTATGTGTGAGAGGAACCTTTACCTATCAAAGTACCACTGTAGAAAGGAAACAATTATTTCCTTCCGTTCCCCAACTTTGGCCGTGCTTTTCAGAACATTCATGGATATCTAATTTAAGGTCATCTTCCTTTAAGATACACAAAAATGGCTACAGTTTTTTGTAGATAGTATATAGGAACCAGGTTGGATAATCATAGATGATTATGTAATCATATGGAAAATGAATATGAACTCTTCTACTGTAAGTCTGTATGCATGCACCTCAAATATCTCTCCTTGAGAAAGGGAGAGTGGAAACATGTTGTTCACCTTAAAGTCATTGTTATATGAACTAATTATGCAGAAAACTGGGTGTTAACAGGTGCAAAATAATGTTAGATAGCAATCAGACTGCCAAAACTCTGGGAAGAAACAAGCAAATTTTTAAACAGTATATTATCCATTTTAGAAAATTGCATCTGAGTAAATATCCCTGAGAAGGAGGAATATTTTAGGTCTGCAGTACAAGACAATAGTAGCCAGAATTGAAACAAATATCACTCATCTCCCATCTATAAGTATTGTCAGGCCTCATCATACTGAAAAATTGAACCCAGCCAAATCCAGCCAGGTGTTATCTCCTGCTGAGACATGAAGGCAGCAGGGATATGTAAAATAACTGAAAATATCTATGGATTTGAAACTGTTGAAACAAACAGATTGCTTGCTTTTCCAGCATTTAGTAAATGCCACAATATGTCAAAACTAGGTCATGTACTATAACATAAACCACAGTGCCTGCATTTCATTAGTTAGGGAGCTTTGCCAGGCAAATTTCAGAAAGATTTAGTTTAATGACCTGCATCCATATCTGGACAAACATTTTTTTTACTGTAGGTATATGCTGCTAACTATCATAAATGTTAACATGAGCCATCTTGAAACAAAAACAGGCCTCTTCAGGAAGATATATTGATTCAGTTAGCTCTTGAAAAGATCAAGTCCAAACTAAAAATATGTTTTTTATTATTCTCTCATTTGTACTATTTCTCAATTTTATCAATTGCCTTAATTGGAGTTAGTGCCATTTACGTATGTTCTGCATTCCTGGACAGTTGTTTTGGCTTCCTTTTGGATACTCCATGGAACAAATGTGTCGTGTAGATTAGAGGAGTGGTATATAAGATTAGAATTGATAAGATTACCTACAGGCTACATTGGCAAACCACAAAGTTTCTTGGGAAGTAGAAGGAAAGAATAGTGGTTTCCAGTTATAGAATTAAGAAAAATCCTGGATTTGCAGGTTGTGACTGTTGCATTGTTGTTTTAGATCCTCTCCTGTTTTTTGTTTTTTTTTAAATTCTCAGGAAATAATTTTTCTATATAGTAATAGTAGCAGGCTTCTATGCAGTAAATCCAGTAGCAATACCATATCTGATTTGTAATGCCAATCATCTCCTTTATTAGAACAGACAATTTTGTTCTGTAGTATTGTTTTGCATAACTTATTTATGCCTTCTGTTTTACACATTCCTCGATTTGAAGTATTGTTAGCCTCTTTTTAAAAGAGATATTTTCTATAAAAATATGAAATTGATATATAGCTAGTCCTCAATTTAAGACTATAATGGAGACTTTCCATTACAGTTGTAGGTCATGACGGTTATAAAGCAGGGTATTGTGTCTGACTTAATTTATGACCTTTTTTGCTGTAGTCATTAAATGACACCATATTTCCTAACTGAACCCATGGTTGTTAAGGATACAACCATGTATCCTTATTGTGTATCCTCCAGACTTATTAAGGATACCCATTGTTTGCTTTGGGGCATTTTTGCTAAAAACAAAAGTAAATGTTTTTCAGCAAAAACATTGTAAAACCACAGTTACATGACCATAGGATATTGCAAGCAGCTATGAATTGAGGCTAGTTGGTGGGTACCCAAAATACTGTCATGTGACTATGGAAAGTGGCATCCATCAGAACTCTGGAACTGGGTTATACCTTTTGGAGTGTTTATTGTAACTTTGAATAGTCACTAAACAACCAGCTTTAAGTCAACAACTACCAAATAATACCCTATTTTTGAAGTAAATTCATATCTGTAGATATGTTACATTTAACTGTTATGAAAAGTAATTGAAAGATACTAATCTTATGTGACCTTTTTATGTTTTCACCTCTGCAAGCAATAAACCTAGATTTGTTTTAAAAAAAAATTAGTTTATTGTAACTTTAACTATTCTTTTGATTTGGATCTGCAAGTAAACAAAATCTAGAGCCAGAATTGCTCAGTACAGGTTATCCTTCTGATAAAGAAAAGTTTAGCTGAAGAATATTTGATTGATATCTAGAATCTCTTTATAGAAGGCTTTTAATCATTTCAGATTACAAATACCTGCAGAGATTATTTAAGATAGGGGATTTTTTTTTCTGAAACCAGCTCACTTCCTTTTCTTAAACTTGAAAGCTAAAAATTCTTTCTTCCTATCCCCTATGAATCTTGTGCTATCACTTATCTGATGTTTCTCTCCTAATGCAGTTAGTAAAAGATTCTGATAGATCTGCTATCTCTTGTTCAGATCATGTTTCTGTTGAAACGAAATGGGCTTATAAAGATCAAAAGTTCTACTTTTAGACAATTGTAAATGCTGAATAATTACTTTGCTAAATTATTCAGACTAAATAAGAAGAAAAGGAATTATCAAATAGTGCTAAATCAGAGGTGTCAAACTTGTGTTGTCACGTCATCACGTGACATATCGTGACTTTTTTCACCTTTGCTAAACTGGGATTGGGAATGGCCAGTGCGTGATGCATCTGGCCCGGGGGCCACAAGTTTGACACCCCTGTGCTAAATCATAGGAATATGTGAAATTTACTTTTAATTTTACTTTTAAAACTAAAAACTTCAGTTGTTTTTATATGTATTTTAGTTCCATTCCAACTGAATAACATTGTATGACTTCCTATCAAAAGATCCAAAAAACAATTGTTGATCCAGAAATAACCAAGTTGTTAATAGGAGATTGACTCAATTATTACACCAAATGCACTGTTAGCTTCCATCTTTTATTTAGTCTCAGTACAAAGTATTGGGGGTAATCTTTGAAGAAATAGTTTAAGGCCCTGTCACACTGGCCGACGGATGCAAAACGTTTGTAAAAAGGACATAGCGGACGAGAAAAATGTTCCATCCATTGTTATCCGCTCTCAAAAAGGGGCAAAAATTTGCATAACCAGAGCTACCAAAAGGAGTGTGTTACGATCCATAGTGAACATCAATGGATGCTGTGGAAGAACAAGAGCCAGATGAAGGCTGCAGAGGTCTGCACAGCAGGGCTGCTGGACTGAAAGTGAGATCCAGGTGAGTTCCTCCCCNTGAACGTTTTTTCCGTTTTAAATGCTTTGTATGCGAGCTGCATCCACTTTCATCCTTTCTCCGTCCGTGCTACTAATGCTGCGCATCTGTTCCGCGTCCGTTTCGCTTCCTCCCTGTGTCCACTTTCTGCTGGAGCGGATTTGAGTTGCGCGGATGTGCAGCGGATGCCTAGCAGATATAGCGGATGCGTACCGGATGACAATGGATGTAGAACGGATGTTCCCCGTATGCGTTGTGGATGCAGAATGGATGCGTTGGAAACATTTTCCACTCAAAAAATTTTGAGCAGCTCAAAACTTTTTGAGCGGATGGAACCTATCGATGAATGCTGGACAGACAGAGAGGATGAGAAACGGAGGCAGTGAGTACAAAACAGATGAATCGCCTTAACCAACGGATGGCAAGCGTTTCTCTCCATTTTACATCCTCTTTCCATCCATTGGTGCAGTGTGACATGGGCTTTAGAATCAATCTTTATGTGCAGCATTTCTAGATATATTGTATCCATACATTTATAGCTCTTTTTTATCTTCGATATATATTCATTTCAGAAAATGTTTTTCAGGAAAAAAAAAAATTTTCCAGGCTGTATTAGCATGTTAATGATGGGTTTAATTTGATCAACTTGAAAGCAGAAAGCATAGACCTATAAATATTTATTCGTGTATATCTCATTTTTATTAATTTTATTTTTTATTTTTGCAAATAACTTAAAGGCCCTGTCACACTGCCCAACGGATGCAAAACAGACACAACGGACGAGCATAATGTTCCATCCGTTGTTATCCGCTCTCAAAAGGGGCAAAAATTTGCATAACTGGAGCGGATAACACGGACGCGGGGAGGATGCAGGGCAGATGGAAAGAGGATGCGAAACGGAAGCCTAGCGGATGGAAGCGGCATGGGAACCGGATGGGCACATCTGCAGGGCTTCCAGGGGGCCTCAGCAAAGTGGACGCCTCAACGGATACAGTGATGCAAGCAGATGCACAGCGGAGAAGCGGATGCAAGCGGGAAGCCTAGTTGGATGCACAGCGGAAGCCTAACGGATACCTGCGCGTTAATTGCGCATGCGGGGGGATGCATGCGGCAAGCCACATGGAATAAAAGCGAAGCAGCTCGTACGTGGCCAGCATTCGGAAGAAAGACCTGCTGCAGGATACATCGAGTCCTTGCCTGCCCTGCCTGCATGCCTAGCCTGCAAGCCTTGCTGCCAGCCTTCCTGCCAGCCTTGCCTCCAAGCCTCCTGGCCAGCCTCCCTGGAAGCCTTGCTGTCTGCCTGCCTGCCAGCCTTGCTGCCAGCCTGCCTTCCAGCCTCCCTGGCAGCCAGTCTGCCTGCCAGCCTTGGTGCCTGCCTGCTTGCCAGACTTGCTGCCTGCCTGCCTGACCTGCCAGCCTTCCTGCCCAGCCTTGGTGCCAGCCTTCCCTGCAGCCTCTGCCAGCCTTCCTGCAAGCCTTCCTGCCAGCCTTGGTGCCTGCCAGCCTCCCTGCCAGCCTCCCTGCCAGCCAGCAACCCCACAACCATGGGGAAGAAGCAAAAGTCTCAGCAACCTGCCGCCATCCCTGGCAAGAGGGACAGGGCCACCTCTCCGCCCCCTGTCCCTGACTCTACTTCTGCTGGGGCTTCTGCTACTGCGGCTCGCTCTTCTGTGCTGGAGGCTTCTGCGAAGCTGCTCCTGGCAGTGCGTGCTTCTGCTGTGTACTCTGCCTTAGCTGCTGCTGGTCCTGCTCGTCCTGCCTCGTGCTCCCTGACTTGCTTGTCCTGCTTGTGCTCCTGGACTTGCTCGTACTGCTCGTGCGCTCCTTGTCTTGATCATCTGCTCGTCCTGCTCGTGCTCCTGGTCCTGCTGGTGCTGCTGCGTGCTGCTGCTGGGGCTGCTGGGGCTGCTGCTGCTGGGGCTCTTGGTGATACTCTGCTGCTGCTGATCCTGTCCTGCTGATCCTGCTGCTGCTGCTGCTGCTGATGATGATGATGATGATGATCCTGCTGCTTGCTGCATGCTGCTGGATGATGATTATTATGATACTGCTGGTGAGGATGAGGATGAGGATGATGATATGATGATGATGATCCCTGCTGGTGCTGCTGCTGCTGTGGTGGTGGAGGAAAAGCCCCTACCACCTGGGACCCTCTGATGAGGGTCCATCTGATCCTGGCCAAAGGGAGGAAGAGGTGTATGCGGGGACAGGAGGAGAGACAATACTTCATTGAGGAGGAACACGAGGATGAGGTGCTGAGTGGCTGAGAGAGAATGGACTATCTGTGGCAGAAAGGACACCGGCTGTACAGGGACACCAAGCGGAAGCAGGCTGCTTGGAGAGAGAGGGCGGAGAGTATGGGTTACACTCGGAGGTGCTCCTCGGCTAGTGGAAACATATGCACACCTGGTACGGGAAGCTGCACCTGAAGAATCTGGCCAGGCCACAGTTAAGCTGACGGACAGAGAGACCTAGTCATGGCCAGGTGAGCTTCCTGGGGGTGAGATCCGCCACCGAGGAGCACCAGGAGCCCCTCTGTTTACCCTCTCTCTCCAGCAGCCTGCTGAGACCCAAACTCTTCCAGCCGAGAGTCAGTCCCTTGTCTCCAGGCAGGTTTCTGTGGGTGTGCCACGGCGGGAGAACCCGCGGACAGCTGTTGTCACCATGGTGGAGTGTGTGGAGGACTCCCTGGTGCGGTGGAGAAAGGAAACATCGAGTCCACCACAGTCATAGCTGCATCACCACCCCAGCCTCCACCTCCACAGAAAGGCAGAGAGCCAGACATCAGGGAGGGGCAGACCACACTGTCCTGCTGGAGATCAGGGACACCATCCGCACCAGCATAGATATCCTCTCTCAGCTGCGTCCACACGACTCCTCATTCTCCAACCGCAAGCCCTTCCTCACCTATGTCAACAAGGCCCTGAGGGACATGGAGGATCCCAGTACCAGGTGGTGAAGGACCGGATCACGGAAGCTGCTTCACAACCCTTCCAGACCCAGAGGAAACCTGCTCCACCCAGTCCAGGTTGCGCTCCTCCACCCCAGTGATGTCCCTCCCATTACCAAGGCTTCCCCACAGCCCCTCACCTACTAGGGCTACGGCTTACCAGGAGGTCCAGCAGCACAGTCAGCAGCCCTTCCCAGTGCAGGCACAGAGTCATCGGGCAACACCGTTCCACCAGTTCCACTGATGCCACCGATGCCAGGCCACGCCAATGATGCCACCAACGACAGCGATGGCCCACCCACACCACCGATGCCACGCCACGCCAGTCCTCACCCAGCTGCAGACCAGACAGCCCCACTACACTGCTCCTTCCTTCCACCCCACAGCCAAGCCCGGCCTCAGTACATCTGTCATCAGTACTGGGGCTGACCACCCCATGGGATGGAGGAAGGACCTCTCAGCACTCACGGGTCTGAGCCAGCTGTCTGAGAGCTTTCTCAACACACCATCCCCTGTTATCCTCTCAGGGCCAGGCCACCCCAGTGGTGCTTCAGACCAAGCACTCCAGCACCACCCACCTCCACAGCACCTGGACCCTTCACCCCTGAGACTGGGCACACCTCCGAGTGACCAATAAGAGTGCCAGAGACTGGGTGGTCAACCTGGGTCAGCCGCTGCACAACTTCGTCAAACATGGCTGGAGGCATCCTCATGAAGTTCTGGAATGCACGAGTGTCTTCGTTCCTGAGCCTCCACATCAGCTTGTTGTACAGTCCGTACTCTGCTCTTTTCCCGATCCATTCTTCGGACCCAAGCACGCTTCTTGGCTTGCCTCCTTTTCTTCCCGTAGTAGAGTTCATAGAGCCTGTAGATGACTTTGCACTGTTGCAGAAGGATGGTGGCTGCAAAGGACTGTGTTACGATCCACCATTGACGATGACTGGGTGCTGTGGAAGAGCCAAGAGGTAGATGAACGCTGCAGAGGTCTGTAACAGCTGGGCTGCTGGGTTGAAAGTTTGATGCCGACGAGTTGCCTCCCACGTTTTTATAGCAGTATAAGGGTGTCCTTTGCATCCTCTAGGCATCCTCTAGGCATCCTGTAGACATCCTTAATATCTGAGATAGGTCCCCTCTGCGAACATTTTTTCCTTTTTAAAGCTTTGTTTCCGCTTGGCATCTGTTCTGCATCCGTTCTGCATCCATTTGCATCCCTTCCACTTCCTCCCTGCTTCCGAGCGGATTTGAGTTGCGCAGATGCACAGCGGATGCCTAGCGGATATAGCGGATGCGTAACGGATGCAGAACGGATGCGTAGCGGATGCGTAGCGGATGCAGAACAGATGAATTGGATACATTTTCCGCGCAAAAGTTTTGAGCAGCTCAAAACTTTCTGAGCGGATGAAACATCAATAGACGGATGCTGGACGGATAGAGAGGAAGCAAAACGGAGGCAGTGACTTACATTTCACGGTTAACAATGGATGGCAAGCTTTTTTGTCCGTTTTACATCCTCTTTGCATCCGTTGGTGCAGTGTGACAGGGGCTTTAAGTGGTGAACATATCCAACGCATATTCCTCCTTCTATTTTCCCCACAACAGCAATCTTTTAAATTGCATTGGGCTGAGAGAGAAATGGGGATGAAAACTTTATAAAATAATAAGTAGAGAATAAATTCTGTTTGGAATTAGCCTCCACCATTTTTCCTTTATGCTATTTAGGTGCACTTCTTCATTAATAAGCAAAGCATATTTTACCCAAATGCAAAAGTGAATGGGAGGTAAAGTGTTTACAACTTATGTATTTATACTCATGCAAATTTGCTATATACTAATTTATTTTGATTATGCTCAATCAAAAGATAGCATTTGCACGATGGAATTTATGGATTTAGCCTTGTCAACAGAGCTTCATGAAATGTAGATAATGATTAAGTACTTTTATTTCTGCTTTAATCAGAAATGTTCTATTTTGTGGATTATACTTCCTCTCCATTTACTTTCCATGTTATTAAGAGACTATGTGATGGCAATATCAATACTACAAGTAACAGTGTGACTGCATCAATTTCAGTGAATGATTGCCATTTTTTAACTTCTGCACGGTTGTGGTGGAGACCATTATAATTTCCTTCCATCCTTCTTTTTTTATATCAAAGTAGATGTGACTCAGCAGGAAAGAATGAGTTACGAATACTTCTCTCATTGAAAAGCTGCTCTATATTGTGCTAATCAAGAACACTAAATGAATTCTTAATGGGTGCTAATATACAGAGTTCTAATACTAGGTTGCCATTATTAAGCTTTAAATAAGCTTTAGGAGGCTTTAAAAAAGTTGACTTTCAATCATAGAGCCAATAAAGCAGGTTTTTTTTTTAATTGCACAGAAGGTTATTAATGGTCAAGCTTATAAACCCTTTAAATTGTGCAAAGTTGTCCCAATTCTCATAAACACACTAGCACGTTCAAAAGCCTCTGAGCTCACATTCAGAACCTCAAATCTCTTAATTGAATGAACTGGGCTTTTGGAAAAAAGTATGCAAGCAGTTTGCCTGAATTCTTTTATTAATTGGTACTAATTGGCTGCAAAGCTCAGATTAGCTTGGCTTTTCTGTTTCCAGCCACACAAAAATAGTGAAAAAGGTTTTGAATATTCTAGCCACTAGAACAAAGTGCTTTTTCTTTTTCTTTTTTTTTAGCCCAGGGCCAGAAAAATAGATCAAGCAGCATATCGATTGTCATCAGCATGTTAACTTATTGAAAAATCAAGAAAGGGGATTATTATTATTTTTTATTTTCATTGAAAACAATAACTTTCATTAGAAGCCCTGAAAGTGTAGTTTGCTGTTTCTCATGCAAGCCCTGGATTCTGAGAGTTAAATGAAAGGAATGCTTTTAGGCACTGTATTTTTTTTTTTTTTTGACAGAAATACTAATTCGCATATTCCTTTCCACAGATAGGTCAAGCTGTGCTAGGCAGAAAAGAACCCAAATGACACAAATGGTGTTTCTTTCCCAACTAGTTTTTAAAGTGCTCTCTTTTTCCTACTGTAACAGACACTTTAGATTCAGCAAGAGGGGCTGACTCACACACAGTATTGACTTTGCAGGATCTAATAGCAGGTGTGTGTGTGTGTGTGTGTGTGTGTGTGTGTGTGTGATCTTTTTGAAAACCTGCCAGTCTGTGGCTCCATTTTATTTATTTTTAAATAGGGAGGGAGTGCATTTTCTTTATTATTGTGGCCTGCCAATGGCAGCAGACTCAGACAGTGAGGAGGTTAGGGAGGAACATGGGCCAATCCTGGAGTTTGGGGAAGACTCTGACAAGTGCTCTGTATCAGAGGCAGAGATGGAGCCAGGACCATCTGACAATTATCAGCTACCTTCAGAGTCAGACATCAATGAGGCAGAACAACAGCTGGAGCCTGTTCCTAGTGTGCACATGTGCAGAACTGCCAGGAGAAGGGAACAGTTAAGGACCAAGGGTCGACTCGGGAGTAAAGGCTCAGGTGGACAGTGAATGGCCCCTCCCATAGGGAATAAAGAGGAGCAAAAGGGGAGTGGTGTTCGCAGGAGACAATTAGTTCAATTCATTAGGGTGAAGATCTGTTCCTGACTTCTTGCCAAGTAATTGCTGCTACAGTGTGGTNAGGAGACAATTAGTTCAATTCATTAGGGTGAAGATCTGTTCCTGACTTCTTGCCAAGTAATTGCTGCTACAGTGTGGTGTTTGGCAGATATCAGCCTGGCAGCTCTCCAGGCCTGATAAAGGTCTGTAGTTGTGAAATCTCATGAAACACTGTTTGCCAGGACTCTACTGGACAGGAATTACCTTTAACCTAAATAAAAGGGGTTTTATCAGGACGAGGAGTCTGCTTCATGATCTTGTGATGCTTAGGTCAGAACATTTGTGTAGCGAAATAAGGATATTAGCAAAAGGAGGAAAGACAGTCAGCTTTGCTGCTTAGGAAAGAAATCCAACTTGGAAAACATAAAAACCCTCCCCTATTTGCTTTATGTCAATGATAAAACATTCAACAGCACAAGCGAAAGAGAGCAATTTTGAGTTGTACAGGTACCCTAGCTCAGAAACCAGATCACTTGCCCTCTCTGTATACATGGGAATTACAGAAATTAAAAATTAAGATTATTGAGAAGAGGTTGAGAAATGATTACCCTTCAGCATTATGCTGAATGATGGAGTAATAGACTCACAAAAATTGAAGTGATGATAAGTGTCTATGGAGATTCTCAATCATCCCTATCATAGTTGTCTCAAAGGTACTTTTTCCAAAAGGGAACTGGGATTTCTTTTCAGTTTGATTATTTGTTTGTTTGAAAACTATTTCACTTCTCATCCACAAAGGTAGCCCAAGAATTCTGAGAACTAAAGAAGCTTCTTGGTTGGATTAGAAGTGAAACATTTTCAAACAAACAAATAAACAAAAAAAAAAAAAACAAGTCCTGTTGTCTTTTGGAAAAAGTACCTTTGGGAGAAGTGATGATAAATTTATTCATGTATAAGGTACCACCAGATTGTTGCTTTTACTGTTAAAGACTAGTGCAACTGTGATTCTCAGAATCGTTCTGTTATATAGATTGAAGGTAGAACTCTGATATTTGTTCTGAGTGAGTGGATGAGTCTCAGTTGTAGACATTCAAGGACTTCATTCAATCCAAAGCAAATTCACCCACATTTCACCTTGTAGATTAAAACGTGGACTGGAATGTGGTTCTGTTTCTGAATCCAGATCTGAGCAGATTTTATATATATATATATATATTTTTAGACAAACATACACAAACAAAACATCAAAACATAAAGCCATCTTCCAATTACATACATACAGTGTATCGGTTGGTTACGAATTTTTTTCTGCTTTCTCTCCATAGTCCTCGCTTACAATTATTTGTATATATTCTCATATTATCAATCAAGTATTTCTGAGTACGTTATTATCATTATTAATCATTCATTTGACTGTATTATTGTTCCTTCATGTTATGCAAGCTATTCCATATTTTTAAATTGATTTATATTATAACAATTCATATTATAATTCTAAATCCATCCAATAATAATACATCTTTATATTATATTCTATAATTCTATTCTCCTTATATTGTAAAATTCTACATATTTCATTACCTTATTTTATTTTCTAACCATTGATAAAATACAAATCTGAACAGATTTTGTAAGTGTCACTTCACTTCCATTCTTCTCTTAATATAGGTGTCCTCTCTGAACAAACAGTTGTTTTACACTCAAAGTTACAATGGCCATGGAAGGGTGCTTTATGAGCCCTAAAGCACCTACACAGACACAGGACTATATCTAGGTCAGTTTTGCAATGTTCTAATCATATGACCATAATTTCTTGTTTTTTACCAGTTTCCAGCAAAAGATATCTATTCAGATGATTAGATTTAATCAAGGGTGAGCTTCAAAAAATTTAGCAAAGGGTTCTCTGTCTGGTTCCTGGCTGGGCGTGGCCATGGTGGGCATGGCCTAGTCAAGGTGGGGGGGGCATTTTTGCCCTCCCCAGGCTCCGGAGGCTTTTGGGAAGTCAGAAATGGCTCCATTTCCAGCCTTCCTGAACTTCTGAGAGGCCTGTTTTTCTCCCTCCCCAAGCTTCCGTGTGCACTCTGCACTTACCTGCATCCAAAATGGGCCACATGGGGACTCCTGGGAAGGGCAGGATGGGCAGGGCCAGCTAGGAGTGGGATTTGATGTTCTCCAAACTGCTCAGAATCTTAGCTAGGGGCTCCCTCAAACCCCTGCAAACCCCCAGCAGCCCACCCCTGGATTCAACTGTTGTATATTTAACAAATGTGGCACTTGCTTAAAACCATAGCATTCACTTAATAACAACCACTTTAAAAAGCCAGAAATGTATTTCTAGTCATGTGGGTGCTTGATTTACAACCACACTCAATTATGATCATAAATCCAAGCTCAATTATGATCATAAGTCAAGGACTACCTGTAACTGGCATTCCACATTGTCTGTACAGCCTCCCCTCTTCCCCGTGGCTCCATTTGAACACAGGCTATTGGCAGTTGAAATGTCGTCATAAATAAAGGCAGTTGTAATAGAGGAGATCCTAACTATCTACAGGAAGTTGGATGAGGTGAGATCCCTTTTGCAGGAACTTCTGTAGCTCAGCAGTACTTCCATAATGACATTTGACATCTTGAATGTCATCAAGCCAGATACAAAAGGGTAACCCAAAGACACTTGAAATTTGTGGCTACAGATATATTTTTTTTCCTCTCCTTGTCCATAAGGAACATTGTTTGTTTAAAAAGAGCAACACTAAATTTTTAACACCTTATTTAAAGAGCAACACAAGAAATAGGATTTTAAATAAAATATAATAATGCAATCGACTGAAATAAGAATAGAAATGTACATGATAAACTCTGTCTTTCTTCCTATCCCTCACGGGATGATGAATCCTAGCATTTAAACACCAAACTGGCATCTTTAGCAAATCAATGAGACACATTACATGCAACAAAATTGAGGCAGTCCAAGTAGAATATTAATGATTTGTGCTAAATCCATCTACCTGTTTTTGACTCATGACAGACAGACACTGACTTCAAAATACAAGATTCAGACACCAACTGAACATCACAATAATTTAATGTGGAGTATTTACAATTCTCTATAAATTACATTTCGCTATGACAGTTAAGGGAGGACACAAATATCATCAGTTGGGGTGAATGTATAATTGTTGGTTGAACCTGCAGTTGTTTCAGCCTTCTCAGATATCATTGGCAATGTAGAAACAGCTTTCCTATGGCAAAATCTTCTACCACCATTGTCATCCCAGCCCAACTTCTAGCCTGCATTTCAATATCAAGACCACATGAGTTAAGAAGGTTCTAGGAGTAAAGTTAAAAACAGGTAGCCCTCAACTTATGACCACAATTGAGCCCAACATTTCTGTTCGTAAGTAAGACAGTTCTGTTGGTAAGTAAGACAGTTCAGTAAGTTCTGCCCCATTTTACAACCTTTCTTGCCACAGTTGTTAAATCATTGCAGTTGTTAAGTTATAATAACATGGTTGTTAAATGAATCTGGCTTCCCCACTGACTTTACTTGTCAGAAGGTCACAAAAGGTGATCACATGACCTTGGGACATTGCAAATGTCATAATTGTGAGTCACTTGCCAAGCACTTGAATTTTAATCAGGTGACCACGAGGCAATGGTCATAAGTGTGAAAAACTTCATGAGTCACGTTTTTCAGTGCCATCCTAACTTTGAATGTTCACTAAATGAACTGTTGTAAGTTGAGGATTACTTTATTCCAAAGATCCACAAAATATCTGAGTCTTGTATTTTGAAGTCAGTGTCTGTCTGTCATAAGTCAAAAACTAGTATATGTTCACATGGGAGAACACCAAGCGTGGCTTTAAGATAGTCACTAAGCACATCTGTTTTAGTTATTATTTATGGAGAAAATAAACATAATCAGGCTTGCTTATAACACCAGTATGAGTTCAGACATCGCACTAAACCCAAATCAGACAAAACACCTTGTCATGCAATGAGATGACCAAATGCAATGTGAAGTGGTTTCCACACCATAAGGAAGTAGGAGAGGGCTTTGATGATTAAGGAAGTTGTGATGGAAATTGTTTTGTTTGAAAACACACGAGGTAGACCGGGTTCCAACAACAAAAGGTTTTATTCAAACAGTAGTCAGAATAGGAACAGTTTGGCTGCAGCCGCAGTCAGCCTTTTATACAGGCTGGCCTGCTTGCTTTCAGCCTATGGCATTTCTTTAAAATTGCCGCCTTTCAGCAGCTCTTTGGATTGGTTCCTAGTGAACCAATCCACTTCTTACTTATCTGGACCAATCAGAACAGTAGCCTAGGTTTCAACCACTTGCATATAGAACAGAAATGAATAGTACATCCTATTTTTACATAAGTAAAATGTTGAGATAATAATATTATGCAATTTACTGCATCAAAAAAGTTAGAAATCACTGCCTTTTTGTTTTTGTCCTTTCCCTATTCCCCACTGTCTTTATTTTCATTTGTAATATATATATTACAGACAGACAGGGGTTACTGGTGTGATAGATGTATTTTTTGCTTTCAAATCCGAAGAGCTACACAACTTGTGATAGGATATTTAGTCTCACATAAAAGGAGAAGCAGGGCCATACATGTTCTCCCTGCCCTTCAGACCCCAACCTTCCTATGTTGGAAAGAAAAATGAAGTGTGTGTGTGTGTGTGTGTGTGTACTTATTTGTCCTTACAGTTTCTTGAAGATGAGTAGAACTGCCAGCTCCAGTTGTGGAGAGCAAGGCTGAGGACCTTACAGATCTCCAGCTGTTTCTGAACTGAATTGCTGAGTGCTTTCATGTATTTTTGTGCAACAGCTACAACCAACCAGTAAATGGCAGTGTTTATAAGTTTATATCTATGATATATACTCTATGTCTTTTTGTTCTGAGTAAAGTTTCCTGTTTCCTGGCAGAGTTAGGCAGAAAGGCATGTGTGGATTGTGCACTTTCTTTGTTCTGTGGGGCTGTATACAGAGCCACTGGTTTCCCACTATTGTGCCTGTATTCAAACACAAACAGTCTCTCTTGCACATCTCTTCTAACTGAGAGAAAAGGCAGTATATGACTTCCCATTCCATTATGCACAAAAACAGTAAATTTCTGGAGCTATTTGCATTCAGCATAAAGCAGATTCAGAAGGGATTTCTGAACAGTAGAAACAATCAGGCTTTAAAGCAGGAGTGTCCAACTCTGGCAACTTTAAAACTCATGGACTTCAACCCCCAGAATTCCCCAGCAACCAGGCTGACTGAGGAATTATGGGAGTTGAGCTCCACAAGTCTTAAAATTGCCAGAGTTGGACACTCCTGCTTTTAAATTTTCCATGGATCTCCTTCTTACTCTAACAGAGTAAGATACAAAATCCACCCTCTAGAGAATCTTATAGCTAATGTTATGGCTGGTTCAGAGAACTGCCAAATCCCACCCTTTGCTGGCCCCTCCCACCCTGCCCGACCACTCCCACCCTGCCCCACGCAGCNCCCTGCCCAACCACTCCCACCCTGCCCCACGCAGCCCTATTTTGGATGTGAGGTAAGCGCAGGGCCCACACGGAGGCCTGGGGGTTTGTGAAAAATGGGCCTCCCAGAGGCTTCTTCCCAAAGAAAGAAAGGAAAGGAGGATGGGAAGAGAAAGGAGGAAAGAAGGAAAGGGAAGGACAGGAAAGGAGGAAAAGGAAGAAGGAAGGGAAGAAGGAAAGCCCAGGCTTCTGCATAGCCTGATTGCATAGTTTTGTCACTAAGCATGGGTATCCAGCTGGTATTTTTATACTTTGAGCTCATCCCAACTATTTTCCATTGTCCTTCAGCAATGACTATACAATAAAATTGGATAAAATCATGAAAAATTGAAAATGATTGAAATTGTAACTGTTTTGAAAATATTTCAGTTTGAAAATTCCTGTCAAAGCCAGAGAAAAATGTTTTATAGTCAGCTACTACCCTCAAAATGACTATCTTAGATGGCTATATTGCCTTTATTTATTCAAAGTTTTGTTTTGTATTGGTTTTTTTTTTTGAATACTTATTCTCGAGCCAGACTCCTGCAGTTAAATATTCATATTAAAAAAAACATTTTCATAGATGCCTATTTTCCAGTTATGAATTATCCTAGGTCTATACCATTTTATGAGTTACACTGTTTTTACTCATAATGTGTATATTGTTCTCTGTACAAATTACTTTCATGTACGCTATTCAAATCCCCAAAACAACCAAATGAAGGTAGATGGTTACTGGCTGAAAATATCTAATTACTTTAAATAATATCCCTGCAAACATAGCAGGTAGAGTATGAACAACATTAATATAGGAAAAAAAATGGAAAAAAACATCAGAAAATATAGTTGGTAAAATAATGAACTACATCTAGCCCACTTCAGTAAAGATAACATCGTAAAATATCCCCCAATTAATTTCTGTTATTCTTAGATGCCCAGATTCTTATTGGCTAACAACTCCTCTTTGACATCATCAATAATCTAGAGCAGAGGTTTCCAACTCTGGAAATGTTGAGGCTTGTGCATTTCAACTCCCAGAATTCCCCAACCATCAAGGCTGACTGGAGAATTCTGAGAGTTGAAGTACACAAGTGTTAAAGTTGCTAAGGTTGGACATCCCTGGTCTAGAGAGTGATGAAAATTGTAGCTTAATGTCAACTGGGGATCCAGTTTGAGAAGGCCAGCTTAGACTGATTGACAATGGCTTCCAGAATTTTAGGGCTTTTCCTCAGAGCTTGGAAACTACATCACAAAAATGCCTTGCTAACTGTTGTGGAAGTAGCTTCACGTTTCTTTCATCTCATCTCCAGCCTGCCATAAAGGCAGGCTTTAGTCTTGTTTAAGTACTGTGCTATAAAATAAGCATTTTTCTTCTTCTTGTGATACAAGAGTGGCCAGACAAAAAAATTATAAGACCCCTCCATGTTACTGCAGACAATGTAGCTAGGGTATGGCCATGGTTGATGCAGGCACATTTCTTTCCCTCTGGTCCAGTGATTGGATTCAATTTTTTTACTACCAGTTCTGTGGGCATGGTTTGGTGGGCATGGCATGGCTTGGTGGGTATGCTTGGTGGGTATGGCAGGGGAAGGTTACTGCAAAATCCCCATTCCCTCCCCACCTCACTAAATTGCTTTCCAGCTCCATTCTCCTGTGCAGGACAACCAAAGAAGACCTAGCCAATCAGCTGGGACTAGGAGGCAGAGAATAGATGGGGGTAGGGCCAGTCAGAGGTGTATTTGCTGATCCTCTGAACTACTCAAAATTTCTGCTACTGGTTCTCCAGAACTGGTCAGAACCTGCTGAATACCACCTCTGCTCTATTCTTTGTGCCCTGCTCTCCATGGCTATTTTACCTTAATCTGCAGGAGAGATTAGATATTCTGTCTTCTAAAGACATCAACTCTGCATGCCATCTATTCATTAGAAATTGATGCTCCAGGGCTAATTTTGTGAACTTCCAGAAGAAAGCACGATCCATAACTAAAAACGGAATTCCTCATTTCTCCTCCTGGCTTCAAAATTTATTTAAAAGATTGATATAACCACCCACATTGTGTATCATAACTCTAGATTTACCAGCAATAATAAAACAATTAAAAACATACAAACCTACATAATACATCCCTCACAACCAACCCTTTTGTGAACTCCAGCCACACAGTACCCCAACCCTTGTGGAAAATTGGGTGAGAGGAAGGAGGAAGGGGCCTACATTACAACCCACTGAATTAAAACCCCATTTTGTTTAAAGAGGATGGGAACTAGCATAAGAGATAACCAACTGGTGGTGAATGAGCATCTTGACCTCCATTTTCTTACAATCTTCCTGGTGTAAGAAGCTTCTTGACATTTGCCTATGGGAGTAGAAACCTGGAACCTAAAGAGCCATGGTTTCATTGCCAGAGCTCACAGATGTCACAAAAGCAGCATTCGGGAAGCAGTGGGTGGATGTCTGTGTGAGAGAGTTCTCCTTGCAAAGCTGCTAACTCCTTCCCAGTGGATCAGGCAGTGCCAATATGTGAGCAGATCAAGTAATTTATGATCAGTCAGGTTTTGACAGATGGTCTGGCCAACTAGAGCTTATATCTTTCCTTGGGAAAACTAATTAATAGTGTGGGGCACAAACAGGAGACTGTACTCATTGTTTAAAAGATACACGGCACCTCAAAAGCATCTCTTTGTAAGCCAGCAGCTTACTCTCTCGGTCTTCCTGAAGTGGTGCTCTATGATCCATAATGCCATTCTAGGAATCATCAGGAGAAAAGGTTTCTGCTGTATAGAGTTGCATCAGTTTTTTTAAAAATAAAACAATGACATAATGGGTCATCATCTTCAGTGAAGAAAATAAGTACAAACTTTTTCTTTAAAAATAAAGTCAGATGGAGTCATTTTTTGATAAGTTATTTTATTTTTAAAGATCAGCAATAATACTTGCTGCACCAGAAATATGTGCCCTATTTTCTCAGAAAGAAAAATAGAAACTCATTGAAAAAGGAAGCATGCTTTCCATTCCTAATATCATTTAACATAAATTCCTATCAGGGAAGACTCATTCAGAAGGGAAGGTGCCTTCAAGAGTGGATCAGCTAAGTGAAACTAAATTCATCCGCTCTTGTGCAGTAAAGCCCATGTCACACTGCACCAACGGATGGAAAGAGGATGTAAAATGGAGAGAAACACTTGGCCATCGTTGGTAAACGCAATTCATCCCATTCTGTACGCACTGCCTCCGTTTTTCATCCTCTCTATCTGTCCCAGCATCCATCGACTGGAGATTTCATCCCTCAAAAAGTTTTGAGGCGCACAAAACTTTTGAGCGGAAATGTATCCAACGCGTCTGTTTAGACATCCGCTACGCATACGGGGAACATCCGTTCTATGTCAATCGTCATCCGTTACGCATCCACTATATCCGCAGGCATCTTGCTGCACATTCCGCACAACTCAAATCCGCTCCAGCGGAAAACAGACACAGGGAGGAAGTGAAACGGATTGCGAAACGACGTGCAGCGGTTAGTAGCACCGACGGAGAAAGGATGAAAGCGGATGCAGTTCGCAAAGAAAGCATTTAAAACGGAAAAAACGTTCGCAGAGGAGAACCTATCTCGGATATTAAGGACTGTCTAGAGGATGCCTAGAGGATGCAAAAGGACACCTAGTGGAAACCTATATTGCCTATTAAAAAGAGGAGGAACTCACCTGGATCTCACTTTCAGTCCAGCAGCCCTGGTGTGCAGACCTCTGCAGTTTTCATCTGGCTCTTGCTCTCCACAGCATCCATTGATGTCCACCATGGATCATCACACGTCCTTTTGGTAGCCAACATCGTTCTGCAACAGTGCAAAGCCATCTGCAGGCTCTTTCAACTGTTCTACGGGAAAAAAGGAGGCGGCCTAGGAAGTGTCTGGTTCCCAAAGAGCGGAATCACCAGAAGAGCAAGAGTACGAAGCTGTAACAACAAGCTGATGGTGGATGTTGAGGAACGAAGACCCCCGTGCATTCCAGAACTTCATGAGGATGCCTCCAGCCATGTTTGATGAAGTTTGGAGCGGCTGAGACCCAGGTTGACCAAGGAAAACACCAACTTCCGGCCCAGCCTGGACCCTGGCTCAAGGTGGCACTGACTCTGTGCCACCTGCTCAGGGACCACCTACAGGAGCATGCAGTATGGCTGGAGGGTGCCACACAACACCATCAGCATTGTGGTCAAGAGAATGGCTGCAGGCCATCATCGAAGAATACGTGGAGGAGCTCCTCCAGTGCCCCTCCACTGAAGAAGGCTGGAAAGAAAGTTGAGAGCAGTTGTGGAATCAGAAGTGGAACTTTCTCCCACACCGTTGAGCCATAGATGGCAGCACGTGGCCTGCAAAGCTCCAGCGCAATGTTGGATCCACTTATTTCAACTACAAGGGCTTTCTCAGCATCATCCTCTCTCGCGGCAGTGGTCAGTGGCTAGCCTGACAGTCATGTGACATCGTATGATTCAGGCATGCTCATCTTTTCAGATGTCCAGGTATACACATGCGAAGTCACCTCAGGGAGGGGCTGGCAACACAACTTCATCATGGGCTCCGCGATCCAGACCCCCCGCCCAAACCGAACAACAAGAGTGTTGCCTACTCATTGTGGGGATGACGCCTTCTCCCTCAGAACCTACCTCATGAGCCTACACTTCCCAGATTGCTCACCCATGCAGAGAGGATCTTCAAACTACAGGCTGTCCAGGGCAGGCGGGTGGGTGGACGAATGCTTTGGCATCCTGCCAACAGGTTCCAGTACTTCCCACCACCATGCAGTATCACCCAGAGCCACTGGAAAGCTTGCTGCATCCTGCACCAATCTTCATCGCAGCCGCTAGCCGTGTTGCAAGACAGCCCGTGGACCTCCAACAAAAGGCAATGGGGCATGGAGCCTGGGAATAGAGGGCAAGGGCAAAACCTGATAGACACTACAGGATGTTGCAGGCCCCACAGAGCTTCATGTAGAAGGGAAAGAAGCAAGCGCAACCTCCTGAACACTGGTGCAACTCCCAGATGGAGCAGTGGAGTGGCACAGACAGGATGTAGATGATTAATGTGATGCTTCCTTCAGCCTGTCTCTGCAACTGGATGAAGATTGGCCATGTATGTCTGGGAGTTGGTCTACAATGAACAGGGCAATTTAAAGAAGAGCGTGTTTATATTGACTATGTGTGGATGAATGATTTACAGATTATTATTGATAGACATCAAGGGCCAGTAGGGTGGCACCCGTGGGGAGGAGTGTGCCGACCATAGCAGTCCCACCTTGCTTGCAACTGGGAGGTTTATCTATCCCAGCAGCTATTTACCCATCCGAGAAGGTATCCCTGCCCATCCCATAGCTATACCCATCCGGAAAGGTATCCCTGCCCATCCCACAGCTACTTTACCCAATCCACAGATTATCCTCCCATCCCACAGCTATTACCCATTCCCACAGCTATTTACCCATCCCACAGCTGATTACCCATCCACAGGTATCCCTGCCATCCCACAAGCTGCAAGGCTTAAACCAGTTTTCTAAAAGTTACCACACACTTTATTAAGTAAAAGAAATGACCCAAGGTGTGAAGCAAAGATAACCTTTATTAAAACAGTTAAGTAAAGTGTAGGACTTTATTAAAAGGCAAAAGGAACCAAGAAAAGTTTCCCAAGGCAAAGATAAAGTCAACAGGTAACCAAATCAGTTTTGGCAATGTTCTCGTCCCTCTGAGGCATGGTTCCCATGTCTGCAGTTGTAAAAGGGGACAAGGACTGTGGAGAGTGAGTGGCTGAAAGCGCTGGTTCTGAGTGCGCCATTCGGGTGCACTGGCCCCGAGGAGGACAACAGTGAGTGTGTGTTCAGGAACTCTCAGAAAGCCTGGCTCAGCCCAGTAGGTTGAGAGGCCCCCGCCCCCCCGGGCCCCCCCATTCATCCAGGACGGGATGGTCACACAGGAGCGATGAAAGGATGATCTGCAGGCCAGGCGTTGGCTGTGGGGTGAGGAAGGAGTGTGTGGGAATGTCTGGTCTGAGCTGGGCGAGGTGAGGCGTCTGCTGGCTGTGCGAGGAAAACAGGCTGGTGGCATCGGTGGATCTGTGGCATTGCTGCATCAGTGGCATCATGGCATGCAGTGGCGTCGGTGGCATCGGTGGCACCTTGTGGCATGCGAGGAACCTGTGCCTTGACTGGAAGGGCTGCCCTGTGTGCGGAAGTCTATTAGATCGCCGTAGCCTTGGTAGGTGAGGGCTTGTTGAAAGCCTTGGAAGGGCTGTGAAATTGCCTTGGGGTTGGAGGAGCACACCCTGGACTGTGTGGGAGGCAGGTTCAGCCTGCGGCCTGGTGGGTGGTCAGCAGTGCCGTGGATCCTCTCTTTCGATGACCTGGGACTGGGCCTCAAGGGCATGTCTCTGAGGGTCTGGCTCATAGTAGGTGATGAAGGGCTTGTGGTTCCCGAGGATGTATGTTCAAGTGGACCAGCTGGGGAGATGGAGATCTGTGCTGGCTTTGATTGTGTCCTTGGATCATCCAAAGAGGGACAGTGGTGGCTCTGTCCCTCGGTCGGCCTCTCTGCCTGCTTTCGTGGAGGTGGAGCTGGGGGTTGGGGTGGGTTGTCTCTGGTGGTCGTTGCTTCTTCTTGCTCCATGTGTGATGAGAGATCCTCGTACGTCCTCTGGGCATAGGGTGTGCAGCTGTCGGGGGTCTCTGGTCGCAGGGCGCTCTTGGACACCTGGCCCGGAACACGGCACTGTCCTCCTGCCAGAAGAGGACTAACTGTCTGTGGGCTGCCTGGAGTGAGGGTGACAGAGGGTCTGCTCTGTCACCCTCACTCTCAGATCGACGTAACTCTCATCGGTCGGTGAGCTTGACCGCGGCCTGGCCAGACTTCTTCGGTGCAACAACATTCCCGTACCAGGTGTGCATTATGCTTCCACCACCCGAGAGAGGACATCATCAGTGTAGCCCAGGCTCTGTGGCCTTCTGTCTCCAAGCCACCTTGCTTTTCACTGGTGTCTCGATAGAGCCTATGGGGCCCTTCCCTCCATAGTGTACTTTCCCCCAGCCACTCGAAGCACCTCTGCTCATGTCCTCTGCCGATGGGTTTCTGCTTCCTCTTTCCTTCTCCTTGCCCTGCCTTCTTCCTCCCTCTAGCAGGGCCTTCAGCAGCAGGGCCTTCTCATCAGGGCTTTAGGCTTCGAAGCGGGTCCCCACAGCAGCAGGCAGGAGAAGCAGCAGGAGAAGCAGCACCAGCACCAGCAGCAGGAGAAGCACCAGAAGCCACCAGCAGCAGAAGAAGCACAGCAGCGCAGAGTCAGCGCAAGGTGTGGACTGGTGGATCTTATCCCTCTTGCCAGGGCTGGCAGAAGATCGGCACAGGTCTTCCTCTTGTTCCCCATGGGTTCTCTCGAAGATGGTCTGGCAGCAGTCTTTGCCTCTGGAATGCTGGCTCATGCGAGTGCCTCCTTTATATTACCGTGGGGTGATGGCAAGGTATCCTCCCTGCATGCGCAGTGAACGTTACACATCTGCTCTACATCTGCTCTGCATCCGCGTCATCTGCTACACATCCGCTATGCATCCACTATGCATCCGCTATGCATCCACTTCATCCGCTACGCAACCGCTCTTTCCGCTACGCATCCACTTTGCTATGCTCCCCCAGAAGCCATGCGGACGTGCCATCTACTTCCATCCGCTTTCATCCGCTAGGCTTCCGTTGAGCATCCGTTTTACATCTGCGCTACGTCCTCCCCCCGTCCATTCTTTTCCGTTGTTTATGCAATTTTTTGCCCCTTTTGAGAGCGGATAAGAACGGATGGAGCCACCCCCGGATTTTTTTCCGCTGTATCCTTTTACATACGTTTTGCAACCGTTGGGCGATGTGACCTAGCCTTAAATTCAATAAATAAAATCAATAAAAAATTCCCTGTTTTGTGGAAATATGGGTAGGCAAAGTTTGAAAGTGTCGCAATGCTTGCTGTCTGGTATGGCGCCTCATCATTAGCTCTGACTTCAAAAGCAACTAAAAACAAATTTCTTCTGGAAATAATTTGGACTGGATGATTAAATTGCTGACTGTATTTTAAAATATTTTTATTAAAAGATTTTACATATATAGCAAGGAATACATTTGAAGAAAAAAAGGAAAAAAGGAAAGGAAGAGACAAAAAAAGGAGATGGTGAAAATAAAAGAACAGAACACATGAAAATATATGTTAAAAAGTGGCTTCTGATCTTCCTCTTCACATACATACATTTCTAATCAAACCATTTTTGGTCATTAATTAATGTCAATAATGACCTTTTTCTGATCAAAGAAGTCAGTTTAGCCATCTCAGCAAGTTCTATTAATTTTACAACCATTCCTCCATGGTGGGTAACGCTGAATCTTTTTATCTTTGTTGATATGCAGTGACTGTCATGTCCCCATCAGAGTCTGAATCTGCAGGGGAAGATGAGCTGGAACAAGAGCCAACAGAAATCTGTTGGCCTTGGAGGAAACTAGGGAAGGGCAAAGCCAGTTCCGGGCAGAACTTGTCAGGATGAGAAAGGCTTGTAGAAAGGGAGGAGTAGGAAAGACAGAGCTCAGGCAATTAGCAAGGCCAATCTCCTCCTGATCCTTGAGCATGGAAAGAAGGCAAAATCAACAGAGACTGAGCCAGCTACGAGGGAGGAGAGTGCCCCAAACCCCTTCACAAGTGGGGGTGGGCTGCTATGGGTTTGTCGAGGTTCCGGAGAACCAGTAGCTAAAGGGCCTGTCACATTGGCCGACGGATGCAAAACGTTTGTAAAAAGGACACAGCGGATGAGAAAATGTTCC
>BHFT01004959.1:0-32205 GCA_004320025.1 Laticauda laticaudata
TTCCAACGGATGGCAAGCATTTTTCTCCATTTTACATCCTCTTTGCATCCGTTGGTGCAGTGTGACATGGGCTTTAACTCCCAATAAATCCTTTTTAATTTTTGGAAGTTTGGCTCGAGACTCATGGAAAACTGACAGCCCCAGGTTCAAGACCCAAGCACCATGCAAAGGGGGTGAACTCCCATTTGTGCCTCAGCTCCTGCCAACCTTGAAGTTCTAAAGCATGAAGATGGAAATAGATAAATAGGTACCACTTCAGTGGGAAGGTAACAGCATTCCATGTACTTCAGCATGTAGTCATGCTGGCCCCATGACCACAGAAGTGTCTCAAGACAATGGCGGATCTCTCAGCTAAGAAATGGAGATGAGCACCATGTCTTCGAGTTTGACATGACTAGACAAGGGAAACCTTTATCTTTACCTAATGCAGATTTTGGCACAGAATTAAAAATTATCATGGCCATATAAATGTGATAGAATCAACTTCTGTAAATCAGCACCTTATTTCCTGTAAGCCACGTTGAGTTGCCATGAATGAGTAGATGTCAATATGAAATTTACAAATAAATAAACTCATCTGAAGATAAGTAGCCAAGTTAATCTTTCACAACAAAAATACGCAACAGTATTCTGTTCTCTTCAATGCATTTATTATTCCATAAGCTTTCATAGACCACAAATTTCTTCATTACAATTGTTACATGCTCTTAGGTCCTCCAAACACTGAATAAGTAAATAAGCATGACAAAAATACATCTGCTTACAGGTGTGTGTGTGTGCGTATGTTTGTATGTGTGTGTGTGTTTACACATACACACACACATACACACACAAAATCTATAAACAGCACAATGTCCTTGGTGCATTAGGTACAGATAAACTTTCTAAAAATATCACCATCCACTGAGTATAGACCTAGATTATTTATTTATTAAGCCCATGTCACACTGCCCAATGGATGCAAAAAGGACACAGCGGACGAGCAAAATGTTCCATCCGTTGTTATCCGCTCTCAAAAGGGGCAAAAATTTGCATAACGCGGAGCGGATAACTACCAGACGCATGGAGGACGCAGGGCAGATGCAAACGGAATGCGGAACAGAAGCCCAGCGATGGAAGCGGATGGGAGCGGATGGCACGTCCGCTAGCTTCCGGGGGGGCGCAGCAAAGCGGATGCGGAACGGAAAGAGCGGATCGAGAAGCGGAAGCCTAGCGATGAAGGGATGCACAGCGGATGCAACCAGCGGATGCACAGCGGATGCAACAGCGGGATGCACAGGCGGAAGCCTAATGATGCCTGGGTTAATTGCGCATGCCGGGGGATTGATGCCATTGGTCAGCCCCACGGATATAACGGAAGCAGCCTCGAAGTAGGGTCGCCATTCAGAGGAAAAGACTGCTGCCAGGACAGGATTGGCTTGCCTTGCTGCCCTGCTGCAAGCCTTGCTGCCAACCTCCCCTGCCAGCTTTTGCTTGCCAGCCTCCTGCCAGTCTGGCTGCAAGCCCTTTGCTGCCAGCCAGTCTGCCTGCCACTTTGCTGCCTGCCTTCCTGCCAGCCTTGGTTCATGTCTGCCTGCCCTTGTGCGCAATGCCTGCCTGCCAGCCTTGGTGCCAGCCTTGGTGCCAGCCTCCCTGCCAGCCTTCCCTGCCAACCTTCTGCCAGCCTTGTGCCTGCCTCCCTGCAAGCCTTTCTTCCAGCCTTGGTTCCTGCCAGCCTCCATGCCAGCCAAGCAACCCCACAACCATAGCAGAAGCTCAGCAAAGCCTCAGCCAATCTGCTGCCAGCCCTGGCAAGAGGACAGGGCTACCATCCCGCCCTGCCCTCACTCTGGTTCTGCTGGGGCTTCTGCAGCACGGGTCACTCTTCTGGGCTGGGGCCTTTTTTTGCTGCTTCTGCTTCTGGAGGAGCTGAATGACAAGACTCCAGCACGGCCAACCTCCACAGCACCTGGACCCTTCACCCTGAGACTGAGCGACCAGAGGAGTGCCAGAGACTCATTTTTCTTTTATAGTTGTTGTTCATTAAAGTCTATTTATGATTCCACAACACTTGCTTCATTTTCTTTTTTTTTAATAAAGTCTTGCTGGAACTTTTAGAAATGGTTTAAGCCTTGCAATGTCTTGTGGGGATGGGTTAAGAGAGCTGTGGGATGGGCAGGGATACCTGTGGGATGGGCAGGGATCCTTATGGGATGGGTAATAGCTGGTGGGAATGGGCAAGGGTATACCTTTGGGATGGGTAATGGCTGAGGGATAGATAAACCTCCAGTGCAAGCATAGGGGGACTGTATGGTCACCCTCCTGGTGCCACACCTATAGCCCTTATTTTATCAAATAATAATGTAATCATTTCATCCACACAATGTCAAACATTAAAAACACAACTCTTTATTAAATGCCGTTCATTGTAGGGCCACTCAACATTCATGGCCCAATCTCATCAGTGGATGAGACAGGCCTGAAAGGAAGCATCCAATTAAGCATTTACCATCCTTTCTTGCACTCACCACTCCAGCTGGAGAAGTTTGCAAGCCATGGTTTCAGGAGGTTGCGCCTGCTTCCTTCCCTTCCGTGAGGCTCTGTTGGGGCTTGCAAATCCTCAGTATCTAATCAAGTTTTGCACCTTGCCTCCATTTCCCAGGCTGCCATGCCCCATTGCCTTGCTGGAGGTCCACGAGCCCTGTTCTGCAAGACTGGGGTAGCGGATCGCGCATGAGATTTGCAGGATGCAGCAAAGCTTCCATGATCCTCCTCCGCGGTCCGGTGAGTGATGTTTGCATGGTTGGTGGAGAAGTAACTGGAACCTGTTTGGCCAGGATAACAAAGGCGTTGTCCACACCACCCACCTGCCCTGGACAGCCTGTAGTTGAAGTCCTCTCTTCCAGGTGAGCCATTTGCAGGGTAAGGGCTTCAGAGGTAGGTTATGAGGGAGAAAGGCATCATCCCCACCGATGAAGTAGGGCAACATCTTTGCGTGTCATTGGGCAGTGTGTCTGGATCTGGGAAGCCCACGATGAGGTTGCATTCCAGCCCCTCCTTGAGTTGCTGGCGTTTGTTATACCTGGGCATCTTGAACTGACTCCTGTAGGTGTCCCGGAGGCCAGGTGGCGCAGAGTGAGTGCCAGCCTTGAGCCCAGGTTCCCAGGCTGGGGCAGAAGCTGGTGCCTCTGCTTGTCCAACCTGGGTGTCAGCCGCTTGCACAACTTTGTTAAATACATGGCTGGAGGGCAATGCCTCATGAAGTTCTGGAACGCGCGAGTGTATTCGTTCCTGAGCTCCACCATCAGCTTTGTTGTACAGTCCGTACTCTGCTCTTCTCCTGATCCATTTTCGGACCCAGACGCTTCTTTGGCTGCCTTCTTTTTCTTCTCACAGTAAGAGTTCAGAGAGCCTGCAGATGGCTTTACACTGTCGCAAGAAATGATGGTGGCTGCCGAAAGGACTTTGTTGGCAATCCAACGGTGGACATGACTGGAATGCCTGGTGGAAAAGGAAGGCTGCAGAAGGTCTGCCACCACTGGGCTGCTGTTCTGAAGTGAGATGTGCAATGAGTTGCTCCCCCTTTTTATAGAAAATATAGGTTTTCCGCTCGGCATCCTCTAAGGCATCCTCTAAGGCAATCTTAATATCTGAGATAGGTCCCCTCTGCAAATCGTTTTTTTCCGTTTTAAACACTTTGTTCGTGCTGCTGCCAGCTAGGCATCCCGTTCTGCAAATCCGTTCTGCGTCCGTTCTGCTTCTCCCTGTGTCCTGGGTGGATGGAATTGCATGGATGCGTAGTCGGATGCCTTGCGGATTATCGCGGATGCGTAAACGGATGCAGAAACGGATGCCTAGCGGAGCATAGTGGAATGCAGAACGGGACAAACTGGAATACATTTTCCGCGCAAAAAAGTTTTTGGGCAACCCAAAAACTTTTGGAGCAGATGAAACCATCCATAAACGGATGCTGGACGGATAGAGAGGAAGCAAAATGAGCAAAGTGGAGTACATCAAACGTAGCTTTTTTGTCCGTTTTACATCCTCTTTGCATCTGTTGGTTCAGTGTGACATGGGCTTTAGTGCTGTTCAAAGATTTTCAAAACAGTAGTAAATACCCCACACTGAAAATGAATCCTTCCCTAATCCCTATTATAGTTATTAATATCATTATTTTTATAATGCCTGATAGCAAATTAATATTCCTAATGGAATACCTTCAATTGTCTTTTTTCCTCCTGTAAACCTCAATCTTGAATAATGTCTCCTCAAGATGGATGTACTCCTGATCAAATTGCTTCAAATTGGTTTGAAGTTGTATAATTTCCACAAATTAAAATGAGTTCCCAATCTTTTGCTCATCCCAAGAAAAGATTGTGTTGTCCACTCAGCAAATTCTTACAACTATTGAATGATTGTATTAAGGCAATATTACTGTATATATGTCTGTTTAATCTTATTCCATAACCCAAGGGAACAAAGACCAAATATAGCCCATTTGGTATTTATATTTATATTGCCACATTTTAGCAGTTTTTATTCTGACTTTTTATATTATTTCCTACTATTGCTTTCATTAAAGAATTTACATAGCAAATAGAGACAGATATAGAAAGACACTGAAAGTAAAGATAATTTTATTTTCAAGAATCATTACAGAATCTTATTCATAGGAGCACTCTTCAGTAAACCTCACTTTTTCATTAAAATGGTATGCAATGAAAATGATCATCTGGACCAGTGGTGGGATTCAAATTTTTTTACTACCAGTTCTGTGGGCATGACTTGGTGGTCGTGGTTTGGTGGGGAAGGATACTGTAAAATCTCTATTCTTTCCCCATCCACTAACCTGCTTTCCAGCTCCATTTTCCTGTGTAGGGCAACCAAGGAAGACCCAGATGTTCAGCTGGGACTCGAGAGGCAGAGAATACATGGGGACGGGACCAGTCAGGGGTGGTATTTGCCAGTTCTCTTAACTACTCAAAATTTCTCTCCAAAACTGATCAGTACCTGCTGAATACCACCTCTGGTCTGGACAAATAATGCTAATGCTGTAAGCAATTTCTTTAATATGTGATTGCATACATTTAATTATTTATAAATAATATATTAGAAATAAATAAATAGGAAGAAAAAAAGAAAGTTAACTGAAGGCCCTGTCACACTGCCCAACGGATGCAAAACATTAGTAAAAAGGACACAACGGATGAGCAAAATGTTCCATCCAGCAAAATGGTTCCATCCATTGTTATCCGCTCTCAAAAGCGGAAAAAATTTGCATAAGCAGAGCGGATTAACACGGGAAAGGAACAGAACGGGGGCGGCAGGACGCCAGAGCTGATGGAAAGCTGGGATGCGGGATGGAAAGCCCAGCGCGATGTGAAGCGGATGAGAGTGAAGGCACATCCGCAGGGCTTCCGGGGGGGCCTCAGCAAACGGACGCGGAACCAGATACAGCGGCATGCCACAGCGGATGCACAGCGGCATGAGCGGGATGCCAGAGTGCGAAGCGTAGCGGAAATGCACAGTGGAATTCCTAACGGATGACGAGCATAAAATTGCGCATGCGGGAGGATGCATTGCGTTAAGCCCCATTGGATATAGGGAAGCAACTCGAGCAGTCACCATTCAGAGGAAAGACCTTGCTGCCAGACGGATGGACAGCCTTGCCTGCCCTGCCTGCAAGCCTTGCTGCCAGCCTCCCTGCCAAGCCATTGCCTGTCACCTGCCTGCCAGCCTTGCTGCCAGGCCTCCCGCGTCAGCCTTTGTTGGTCTGCCGTGCTGCCAGCCTTGCTGCCAGCCAGTCGCCTGGCCCAAGCCTTGGTGGGCTGCCTGCCTGCCTGCCTCGCCAGCCTGGTTCATTCCTGCCTGCCAGCCTTGCGTGCCTCGCCTCCCTGCCAGCTCTTGATGCCTGCCTGCTTGCCAAGCCTTCCTGCCAGTCTTGGTGCCAGCCTTCCTGGCCAGCCTTTGCGTGCCCACCTGCTGCCAGGACCTTCTGCCAGCCCTTGGTTCCTGCCAGCCTCCATGCCAGGTCAGCAACCCCACAAACCATGGGGGAAGAACAGAAAGCCTCCCAGCCATCTGCTGCCAGCCCTGGCAAGATGGCACAGGCCACCATCCCACCCCTGGCCCCTCACTCTCGTTCTGCTGGCGGCTTCTGTAACACAGGTCGCTCTTCTGGGGCTGGAGCTTCTGCCTGCTTCTGCCCTTCTGCGAGGAGCTGATGATGCAGGGGATCAGACAAGCACTCCAGCACCAGCCACCTCCACAGCAACCTGGACCCTTCACCCCTGAGACTCTGAACGACCAAGAGGAAGATGCCAGAGGACTCATTTTGGTTTATAGCTTGTTGGCTTCATTTCTTTTTTTAATAAAGTCTTGGTTGGGAAACTTTTTAAAATGGTGTTTTAGTAAAAACCTGCAGGACCTTGAAGGCATGGGTTAAGATAGCAGTGGATTGGGCAGGATACCTGTGGGATGGTAATGAGCATGTGGGAATGGGTAAGGATAAGCAGTGGGATGCGGCAGGATACCCTTTTGGCATGTGTAATTAAAGCTGTGGATAGATAAACCCTCCAGTGCAAGCATTAATGGACTGGATAGGTCCATCCTCCCAGGTGCCACACCTATGGACCTTTATTATCAATAATAATGTGCATCCAATCATCCACACATTCAACATAAAACACAACTCTTTATTAATGCCCTCTTCATTGTAGGGCCACTCAATACATGGCACAATCTCGATCAGTGTTATGCCACAGGCCTCAAGGAAGCATCCGAATTAACCATCTATCATCCTGTCTTGCCACTCCACTGCTCCAGCTGGGGAGTTGGCACCAGTTGTTTCAGGAGGTTGCGGCTGCTTCTTCCCTTCACATGAGCTCGGTGTGGTGCCTTGCAACGTCTCATATCTATCAGGTTTCGCCCTTTCTCCATTCCCCAGGCTCCATGTCCCCATTGCCTTGTTGGAGGTCCACGAGCCTTGTTACTGCCAACACTGGAGCGGTAGGCGGTGTGCACATTGGAGATTGTGGCAAGGCATTGCAGCAAAGCCTTCCACGATCCTCCTTCA
This sequence comes from Laticauda laticaudata, assembly GCA_004320025.1. NCBI lineage: Eukaryota > Metazoa > Chordata > Lepidosauria > Squamata > Elapidae > Laticauda > Laticauda laticaudata. The sequence continues at coordinate 7,055 of BHFT01004959.1, forward strand.
TGGTCTCTGGGCGATGCATGCATGTTGGTGAGGAAGTACCTGGAACCTGTTGGCCAGGATGCCAAGGTGTTCTCCACCACCCGCCTTGCCTGGACAGCCTGTAGTGAAGATCCTCTCTTCACGGGTGAGGGCATTTGCGAGCGTGTATGCTTCATGCAGGTAGGTTGTGAGGGAGAAGGCTCATCCCGCACGATAAGTAGGGGCCACCATCTTGTGTGTCGATTGGGAACAGGGGTCTGGATCCTGGAAGCCCATGATGAGGTTGCGTTCCAGGCCCCTCCTTGAGGTCACTGGCATTGTGATAACACTGGGCATCTGAAGATGAGCCATGCCTGAAGCATCGATGTACATGAACTTGCTAGTCAAGCATCGACCATAGCAAAAGAGGATGATTGCCTGAAGAAAAGCCCTTGTTTAGTTGAAATAAGTGGACCCTGACTTGCGCTGTGCGCTTTGCAGGCGACGTGCTTGCCACCTATGGCCTCCAACCGGGTCAGACTTGTGGGGGAAAGTCCCACCTCTGAATACCACTGCTCTGCAACTTCTTTCCATCCTTGTCTTCAGTGGAGGCGGCACTGGAGGAGCTCCTTCATGAAATTTCTTCGATGATGGCCTGAAACCACTCTCTGGACCACAAATGCTTTATGGTGTTGTGTGGCACCCTCCAGCCTGTTACTGCAATTGCCTCGTGTTACGGTGCGTCCCTGAGCCAGGTGGCGCAGAGTGAATGCCACCTTTGAGCCAGGTCCAGTGCTGGCAGAAGTTGGTTTGCCTTGCGTCAACCTGCGGCTGTCAGGGCGCTGCACAACTAGTCAAACATGGCTGGAGCATCCTTATTGAAGTTCTGGAATGCACGAGTGTCTTCGTTACCGCAGCTCCACCATCAGCTTGTTGTACAGTCCATCCTCTGCTCTTCTCCCAATCCATCTTCGTACCCAGACGCTTCTTGCGCCACCTCTTTTTCTTCCCGCTTTAGTCTAAGTTCACAGCAAGCCTGTAGGATGGCCTTGCACTTGTTGCAGAAGGATGGTGGCTGCCAAAGGACTTGTTATCGATCTACGGTGGGACATGACTGGATAGCTGTTGGAAGAGGAAGAGTCAGAATGAAGGCTGCCAGGAGGTCTGCGCACCGCAGGGCTGCTGGCCTGGAAAGCTGAGATGTAGGCGAGGTTCTACCCCTTTTATAGGCAGTATAGGTTTTCCGTACGGTGTCCCTTGCATTCCTCTAGGCACCTCTAGGCATCCTCTAGACATCCTTAATATCGAGATAGGTCCCCTCTGGCGAACGTTTTTTTCCATTTTAAATGCTTTATTTCCATTTCTGCATCTGCCTAGGCATCCGTTTCTTGCATCCGTTCCATGTCCGCTTCTGCTTCTCCCTGCGTTCTGTTTACTGCTGGAGCGGTATGGAGTTGCACGCGGACCCATGCGCCAGCAGATGGCCTAGCGTATATAGGCGCGATAAGGTAACGGATGCAGAACGGCATGCCTAGCGGTGATGCCAGAATGGAAGCATTGGATACATTTCTGCTCAAAAGTTTTTGAGCACTGAGGTTCAAAACTTTCTGAGCAAGATGAACACATCAATAAACGGATGCTGCGACGGATAGACGAGGGATGAAAAACGCGAGACAGGTTGAGTACCAGAACGGCATGCATCGCGTTTAAATCAACGGATGACAAGTGTTTTTCTCCATTTTACATCCTCTTTCCATCCGTTGGTGCAGTGTGACAGGGGCTTTAGATGAATTGCATGTAGCTCATTCTCAGATAGGTTTTAGAAACACATTTAAAATTCAAAAATATTGGCTCTTTCTAGAGACCTCACCTTAAATCCTCAGAAGTCAATTGAAATGTTTTAGACTAAAAATATATAGCCTTTGGTAGACTTGATTTGACATCACTCAGATAAGGGGAACAAGTGTAAATTAAATACTAAAATACAAGCTCGGGCATGTGGTGAAAATGTGATACAAATAAATTAAATATTTATTTTATCATCAATCTCAATATTCATTGGTTTTACTGTTACTGCTGTTCTCTTCAATTACTCCATCAAGTACTACTCATGAAGACACAGACCTGGTAAAATATGTTGTGTTGATCAGGATTAAAATACTTGCATATAAATTTATTGATTTGAATGGAATGGAAGAATTGGAAGGGATTTTGGAGGTCTTCCAGTCCAATCCCCTGCTTAGGCAGGAAACCCGACACCACTTCCGACAAGTAATATGATACCATGGTTAGTTAAATTAAGTGAAATAGAAAGATCTAAAGGTAGATGAACCATCTCATTCTGGGCCCTTTATAAAGACCTGGGATAATGATAGAGGATCATTTCTATCATTTCTGTTTTGATTTTTTTTAGTAGTGGGTGATTTCCTTCTCACTTATTAGAGCTAAACAGAAATTATGTGTTTAAGCCTGATGCTTTTATTTTAACCAGTATTTAGATATCTTTAGAATGTGGATCCTGACTTTCTATAATTTTACCACTTCTGAACCACTCCTTTTTTTTTTCTACTGTCTTTGGGTAATTAATTATCTTGCTTACAGCAATTTTAGAAGAATTACTCAACTGAGAAAAGAGAATATGAGTCAGGACCACAGACAGTTCCATACAGAGTTCTATGAGTCGGAATTTGACTGAACTGAACTCAGAAGTCTAGTGGAAATTATTATTTGTATTACTTGTCTCCATTTTGTATTATATTTTTTCTCAGTTTTCTTGTTTTTGTTTTGCTTGTTTGTTCTTTTCCTTTCAGATGAGCAATGAAAATAATAATTTCTACTAAGCTTCTGAATTCTCAATCAAATTGCAAATATAAACTTTAGTTACATTGTAAAGAAGGTCATGTTCATTATTAAAATTGGATTGTATCCCTTTTTGATAGAAAGTTTCATTAAAATAATCTCTTGGGCCTTCCATTGGTTTCCTACATTAGAAGGAAGTTTTATAGATAGTTTCTGGAATTAGCAGAAACTAGTCTTGTTTTGTCTTGGAATGTTCAACTTTTTGGGAGTTGGACTGACAGATCCCAGTTCTGATATTTCCTTCTGATAAAAGAAGTTTCTGACTATGTGTTTTTTTTCAATAAATGCTGCAGAGATCTCAAGAAGTCATAATTTTGAAATGTTATCATTTTTATGCAAATATAATTTTTATGCATATTTATCAGTTAGATTCTTAACCTGATCTTTCACTGAAAGTATAATGATGATGGTGGTATGAAATGAAAGCTAGAAATAAAATATGGCCTGTTGCCAAATATTATTCTTCACAATGTTTCTCTTGTACAATTAATATTAATCAGAGGGACAATCTGAAAATACATCATTACAGCTTCCACCTATTGCAGACTTCATGAACATAGATAGTTGACCTGCTCCAAAAAAAACCTTTGTAAAGGACCAGGTAAGCCATGTATGGTTTATATAGATGTTGAATTCAAGCCATGCCATGTCTGTAGTTCAAAGAATACCAAACACTTTGGTTCAGAGATTATAATAAACCATAATTTGTCAAATAAGCTACTTGTGTTCACTCATACTCTAACCCATAAATCATAATTCACAAACCACAATGACTGAATATGATCCATAAATCAAATGATTTTTTTCATGCCAAGATTGAGTAGAAAAGAGGGGGATATACAGTTCTACCTAGTATTCCATATTTGTCCTGAAACATCTCCATGTATTATTAATTCAGAAAAATGCTTTCAACATTCAGCTTTGTATTGCACTAGAAATGTTTCAATGCTTTGGCCATATTGTTTGTCTTGACATGGCTTATTCTCATGTAAAAATGTTATTGGCTGATCACACCAGTTTGGAAATTTACTTTAAGAGTGGGCAACTCATGAAATAGATTCAGTGCCTGAATTAGACCTAGAAGAGTTAATGGTTTGCCCAATATTTTTATAATTCAAGAATGTTTAGCAATGTTCTGTAAGGTTTAGTCATATAGGTAAATTAATTATTGGAATCAAGGATGAACAACCAGCAGAATTAAGAGTGTCTGATATTATCTGGATGATATAATGGCATGTCATTTTATTATTGAAATCAGTGACACCAGTACTTGAATATATTGATGGAAATATATGGGCATTATCAACAATTTTGCAGAAGCTATTAAAATATGGGCACAGTAAGTAAAACTTTAGTTATACAGTAAATTTGCTTTCCAGCAAATTAGGTTTATCTTACTGTTATCCCAAAACACACAATATTTTTTCATTTCCTTTTATTCGTCTCTTTGTAAAATATGATTCTTTTGGAAAGAATTTGCTGATGCATAAACTTACCTAAAGCCATTTTTTAATATATGAGGACGAAGCTACCATGCCAATTATGTACAGTAAAATACCACTATGTTAAATCAAAATGGCAATGTCCATATATTTTTCCTACAAACAGTTTAAATCATGTTGCTAATGTTTCATAATTGTAACTCTGACTATTCCATGTCATTCTACAGGCATTTTCCCCCAATCTATAGCACAGATTCAAGTTAAAAAAATTAATATAAGCTCTGTTGTCACATTAAAATCAATGTGCTTGGTCACTTCATCATACATTCTTATTTTCGAATAAGTCATAGTGAAAGCAGTGGAACTGGTGGTTAAATATAATTTTAATCTTAGAAGTAGTTAAGTGTAAGTCAAGTATACTACCTTTGAACATGCAAGTTTAATTCCAAGAGAGCGAATGCAGCTGCTAGGCAACAAACTATAAGAAACAAAAAAAGCCCCTTTGATTGCAATAACTTTAATCTTTGGCAATGCACAAACAGACACAAGATTTCTGCCTAATATGTCAGCATCATTCTAATTACCCATAATGTTGTTTAAATATTACTGCACACATTTTCTGTATTTATATTTGTGCTAATTAAATGTGCCATTGCCTGCAAATGTCACTATCCTGTCCTATTTTGTCTCCTTCTGTTCTGGTAGGCAATGAAACAAAATGATCAGCCATCTATGACTGGTAGTGTTGATGGATGCTTAACATCTTTGGATTTTCAAGCAGTAGATTTTAATTATCTTCCTCCTACCCTTGAGATTCCTAAATATCAAGGGCAGGAAGGGGCTAATGTGAAATAGAAAATAATGATTCCAATAGAAGAAAATATACAGGACATAGTTCAGGACTGAACTGTAGAGTTCTTGATGTGGTCTCTGAGCTTGGATGTTTGCTTGGTTTTTTTGGTTGTTTTTTTTCTCATTAACACCATTGGTATTAACACCATTGGTGTTAATGAGTATGGGTTTGCCTCCTATTTATATCCAGTAGCTTACCCTCTAGTATTGATAGGGGAAGGTTTTTTCCTTGGTTGTTCCTTGATAAGGAGATTTGTTTTCTGCTTGATTGTTTATCTGGTGTTAATCAATGGTAGAATTCAAATATTGTTGCCACTGGTTCGATGGGCATGGCTTGGTGGGCTCACTTTGTGCATGTGCACACACTTTGCACAGGCACAGAGGCATTTGTGCAGCCGCAGAGGTGTTCTAACTCACCTCCTGCAAGCCTACATGATTCCAGTTGCTTCAGCAGCTGCCACATGGCACTCTTCTGGGTCGGCAAAGCAGCTGCACTTCAAATTCAGCAGATAAAGGTGAGTGTGGGAGCCCAGGTGGGCAGGCAGGTCCAACAGCAGAGAGGCAGAAAGAACCGGTTTGGCCTCCGCTGCTCATCACTCCTACTGGCTCACCAGAACCGGGCAGAACCAGTCGAACACCACCACTGGTGTTAATGCTTATCTGATGAGAGTGTGCTGGAGAGGATATATTTTATTTATCTTATTTTTATTTTATTTATTTTAGTTTGTCAAGCATGTATGAAAACAAGTATAAGTATGAATATAACATATAAACATATCAGCATAAACAGGTATATGCATACACATAATAAATAAGTATGAATAAATGGATAAATGGGAACAGTAAAACAGGGACGATAGGCATGCTGGTGTGCTTATGCATGACTCCTTACAGACCTCTTAGGAATGGAGTGAGATCCATGGTAGACAGTTTAAGATTAAAGTTTTGAGGATTTGAGGATATGACAACAGAATCAGGTAATGAGTTCCAGGCATTGACCACTTTGTTGCTGAAGTCATATTTTCTGCAATGAAGTTTGGAGCAGTTTACTTTTAGTTTGTATAGATTGTTTGCCCATATGTTATTGTGGTTGAAGCTGAAGTCATTGACAGAATAATATGTTGTAGCAAACAATTTTGTGTACTCAGATTAGGTCAGACAGTAGGTGGCATAGTTCTAAGTTGTATAGCTCCAATAGTTCTAAGTTGTCTAGGTCCAATATTTCAAGTCTGGTGGCATAAGGTAGGAGCAGAGTACTCTTCTCATGAAATACCTCTGGACTCGCTAAATTGTATTAATGTCCGTTATACAGTGTGGATTCCAGGCAGGTGAGCTGTATTCGAGAATTGGTCTGGTGAATATTTTGTAGAAGGTTTTGATCTTTTTGTTTGCTTCTTAGTATTTCTTCTTTTCAAAGGTGTATAAATTTGGTTTATTTCTGTATGTCTATTGATGTCAGCCCTCCCAAGTGAACTAGTCAGAAAACATGACTAGATGAATTAAATCTTCTTTTTCATAAGGCTTCATCTTTCAAGTATAAACTTCCCTCTGCCACATTTAACTGCTTGATCTATTGAGGCAGGTTTTTCTTAAATTTCTTTCTCTAACCATTAAGCCACTGGGGACTCCTGTCTTATCTCTCTTATCTGATTGTTTCCTAGGCAGCAATTCTTCCCCTCATTCCCCAAGCTCATTCATACATTCCATTACAATTGATGACCAATTTATCTGAATATCAGGCTTCCAAGAATTCCCTAAAGTTTTTAGATTTATTATGGACTAATATAAAGCTCTGACCTGGTCCAACAGATTCTTTTTACGTTCTGAACCAAAACTGGTATTAGAGAAGTCAGAAAGAAAAGCAGCTACATCCAAATAACAACTGCAATTTTTTTCCTCTAATTGATTTTTTTTTAGTAGCACAGGTGTTAAACACCAGCAGGATATATTCCCATTCTTTTGAGACAGAAAGCATAGGAAACCATAGCTTAAGTCTTAAGCTCCATTCCAGGGTAGTAATTCTATTGAATTCTACTGTATAGTGCAATATTAATGCAATATCAGGGATTTTCAATTCAATGTATAGAATGTGAAGGACGTGTGTTTGTGTTTATTTTCATAGTCATAACGTACACTGATGATTACTGATGGATCTCATTGTATGAGGTGCAACGACAATAAAGTAAACTATAAATAGCATAGACTGAACACTATTCATTGTTTTTCTCAAACTAGAAAAAAAAGTGGAAAAATCCTAGCTGTATTTACATGTGTGATGTGTCTTTAGCTATTTTGAATCTTTAGCCCACTCTCTACAGTCCATATCTCTCTCTCAAACATTAAATGCAGGTCCTGTCAGAGAAGGAAAGGGCACTGTGTTGCAATTTCTTTTTACTCTAATACATCCTGAAAAATTCAAATGCAATTTACATACCAAACTCTGGTTGATCATTAGCACATCACAATTAACCTGAACTGGATGTAAAATGCCTTTTAAAATTCTCCACCAAATTTGTGGGCTGACAAATCTGGTATATGAAATCTCAAAATTTATCTAAGGGGACAGGAAAATTAGTTGAGAGTTTATTACATGAAGAATTTTTGTCTAGCAATAGGAGTAGTACCATTATGGAAAAGCCGAATGGGATGAGTTGATTATGTCTTCTGCATTTATGATTTCATTATAGTATGAAAATCTAGTATAGATTTCATATAGTATGAAATTTCATTATAGTATGAAAACCACATGCCAGCAATTATTACAGAGTGAAGGAGGGGACATTCACAAACACACACACACAAACACACACACACACACACACAATCACTTCACACTTCATTGCTAAATGAAATAACATCCCCACTCCACCCAAGAGAATCTTCTGAAATTATCTTCTTCTTTGAATTAATTTTTAAATCTCATTTTGCTTTTTCAAATAGAATGACAATTGGAAGAAGCAAATGATAGAACAATTTCCAGTGTAGCACTGCAAGTAACTTTATATAATTAACATTAAACTTCATCTTCTCCTATACAGATTTGATGTCAACCTGTCCCATTGCTTTTATCTAAGCAAAGACGAAAAGTTTCTCTGCTCAGTCATACCATTTGAGAAAAACCCAGGCAAGGACTACTACTTTTGGTTCTCAAAGGCTCCATGTTTTCTTGAAAAGCCCCTTTCCCTGGTTGTATCAAAAGGAGAAATGGGATTTTCTTAAGAAGGAACCAGTTCTTGGGCTAACAGAAAATAAGTTTCAGAAGCCTTATTGTTTCCGTGAAGTAGCATGCTTAAACAATAGACAGCTTCTTACCACTTAAAATAAGATGCATCCCAATCAAATATGCTAGCAGAAATATCTCTACTCATTTTATTTGATGTTTATGAAGAAGATTCATTTACAGTGGATCATGAAGTAATCAGAGGAAAGGTTATTGCTAAAGCTGATTAAATAGGTGTAATAAAAATCCATGACCTTGCTATATACCTTTCAGCTCTTCTTTTAAAATGATAAAGGTAAGCAATTTTGAAACTAATTTCTCCTTGAAGAACAAAGATGAAGATTTCTTCTTCAAAGATTTCTTATGAAGTCATTTTATCAGTCATTTTGTGTCCTTGCTCAGCACTGAGATTATAGATCTGGAGAGTATCCTGCAGGTCATTTTATAGAAAAGTCCGTTTAATGCAAGAAGTTCAAAACTAGAATATTTCCATTGGACTGGAAACAATTCTCCACAGAAACAATTCTCCAAGAATTTGCTGCATTGCCTAACTGTGATTACTCAGCTACATCCCATCCCAGTAAAATAAGGAGACAACAGAGAGAGAGAAGGGTAGCACCAAGGCAGTATCAAAGTGTTACAGGGCTTGGCACACAATAAGAATGCTGTGATGGATTGTGAAGTTAAAAACAGTGCACTACCAAAGGAACTAGCAGCATTTTAACAGCATGGCATTGGTATTAAGAGTAGTACTGGAAGCTTTGGCTTCTTTTTACCATTAGTACATGTAATGTTCAGCTGAAATCTCTGTAAGCTTTTAAATCAAATGGTGTCTCTTGCGCAGTGGCTGAGAAGAATTTGCTTTCTTCTTTGGTATGTAATAGCCTTCCAATTATTTAAGGCTACATCTTGTCTCTAATCAGTGTTTTCTTTTCTAAATAAAGCATACATATCCTTTTCCTTTGAAATCTCTTTTCTGCAGTATTGACTATCTTTATGGTTCTGTGCTGTTATCTGTCTTTTTGGACTTTTTCTGAATGATTCTAGCTGCTTGATGTCCATAAAAATTCAAATTAGTAAACCAGATAAACTTTTTCTAAAGGTTTTTCTAGAATCCAGATTTTTAACTTGTACATTTTTCCCGGGAGAAGCAATCATCTAAAACTGGCAGACTCATCTTTGATTCATCTATTTGCAATAAATATGTCAGGTTCTTAAAGTATTATTTATATATAGTGGTAATCAGAACTAAAATGCCAACTCTTTGCTTTAAAATTAGAATCTAAAACAAATATCCAATCAGTGGTATGGTTACACATTAACTGTCAAGAAAGCTATAGTGCTTATAGATTCTTTATCCATTAAGAAACAGTCTCCTAGACTGTTCAATCAAAATAATTTTTAAAAAATTAGACTGTGTGTTTTTTCTCTCCTGTTATCATTTAACCACACACAAAGGAGCAATCTATTATGTTGTAGGGAAGGGTATTCTGAAGCTTCCAAAATGTGCATCTTTCTGAACTCTATCTACTGTAGCTACACAATTTTTTGTTGTAGTTGTAATTTCATATTTTGACTTTGGTTCCACAATTGTATCAATGGCAATGTGCAGGTTTGCTATTGGATAATATTACATGGGTTTCTATTGCTACCAAAGTAATTGAAACTTACCATATCATAACTTAATTTGGCTGTTCCCACATTTTTACAAGTCACAACCACTTCCTAGTATGAGGCCCTTGGTAAATTATTCTAAAATGAGTGGAAATAATATCAATTATTATAGGAAGGGGAGATACAGTTAGATTTTGTGGGTTCTCTGAATATACAATGATGAATATACAAAATGAATAAACAAAATTCTTCTTCCCAAAATTTGAGAAACCATATATTTAGTTTGAATCTGTCCTTTTTATCAGGAAGCTTCATTTGTATTCATAGGAAGGACAATAGATGAATTTTTATTATGCCTTTTTAAAAATAGTACAAAGTAAAATGCATTAAAAGGCAGGTTGAACATTATAATATAGACATGGGCATCTTTATGCATATATGAATTAATAAATCTAGCAATATAGATTCCCAAACTCTGTATACTTCAGATGGTTCAACTGAGTGTAAATTTTAGGCATTCAACCCATTTAGAGGCAGCAAAAACAATCTATCCAACCATTGTTGATGTTGCTGAATTTTGTTGTGTGAAATTTTACACTCAGTCATGAAAGTGTATCACTTAAAGACATTCTTTTCTGCAAAATGATTGCCATAGAAAGTGTTTTTCTGACAACTTAACTTCCCCTTTGGATTTTTGAGTGACACACTAAGAGCCCATTGATTGCAATTTGTACATCTAATACATTCTTCAATGCTAGTTTTTTTCACATCTTTCTATTATGTTAGTTGTCCCTGCAGATTTTATTGGAAATTACACTCTGTCCTAAACAGAAAAAGGTGATTATTTTCATTACAACATTGGAAATTAAAAGTGGATACTTCAAATAATTCCCTCAACACTGCCCAACTATTTACAAAGTCTGCACTACTATTACTATTAATCTTCTCATCACTCTTTATTACCCATCCCCTCCCACTTGTGACTGTATGACTGTAACTTTGTCACTTGTATTCTTATGATTTATATTGACTGTTTCTAAGTATTATTTGATTGCTTATTGTACCCTATGATTATTATTAAGTGTTGTACCTTATGATTCTTGAGGAATGTATCTTTTCTTTTATGTATACTGAGAGCATTTGCATCAAGATAAATTCCTTGTGTGTCCAATTATACCTGGCCAATTAAAAATTATATTCTGTTCTGTTCTGTTCTGTTCTATTCGAAATGTCATATGGCTACCGACCTTAAGGCACAAAATATGAGGTACAAAATATGCATTCTTTGGGTAATCTGGTCTTAAGGTACAACCTTGAGACATATCTCCATTAACCCTTATGGATCTGATAATCAAAGCAAATATTACTGAACTCTCTACAATATATTATTTTGTGGTACATCAAGAGATTCATATGTTTCTGTTTTTCTATTCTATTTTTGTCTCATCATATTCTTTTCTCTCAAAATTGGGTGCTTGTAGGCTTTCATAATTGTACAGCAATGCAATAGGCTAGTCTATCAGTTCCATCATTACATAATGTTACAACTGCAAGGCAAGCCTCTATGGCAAAATATCAGCACTCATCCAAATTTTAATTAAACCCATGCTTCATTTCAGCAAGAATAGCTGAGGATAATGAGCATTTTGTCAACCTGAGGTAGTATTTGAGTTAATTGTTATGCTTTGAAGGGAAAAAATAAGACAGGAAATTAAACAATTGTGAGAATAAAGACAGCTGCTGATAAGTCATCCAACCTAAAGAGGGAGTCAAAGAACTGTTCTGTAGGACAAAATGAAAAAAAAAAGCAGATTTGAACATGATTTCTCTAAATAAGGCTTGTTCTTGAATTTTTGTCCTAGCTGGTTGTAGTGGTAAACTAATCCTGATGGGATTGCATTCTCACAGATCAGGTGCTCAATTCTGGAGATAGTTAATGTTTATTTTATGGAGTAAGCCCTAACTTTCACCTTGCTCTTCAACCATTTATGTTGTAGTCCTGGCCATCTTCTGCATGTACATCATCTTGAAGGATTCCAATCCTTAAGTGAAATTTTTTTCCTCACTCCCAGTGTTAGTGAAATAGTACAATTGAATTTGACTTCCTCATCTCCAAAAACCACTATCATAAAAGGTTTACTTTATTACTGCTCTAGACAGCAAAATAGGGATTGGAATGGATTTGGCAGTGATAGATATTAATAATTAGAAAGAATTCTGGGCTTTTTTATTGGTTGGAGGAGCTTAGTGTGAATTGTGAACATGAATATCAGAGACAGTTTATTTTCAGATGTACTGTATGTATGAAGAGTTCAGACTTGCAGAATAGTTGGGATTAGTAGATGTTTCTCCAGCACATCCAATTCTAAATTCAGAAATACAAAAAGTCATTTTTATGTTTCAGAAAGCTTACATTTCAAACTGGTAATGCAAATTACATGGCTTATAGAGAGGCAGAAAATTGAGTACCCCATGGAAATTACTTAAATGTTCACCCTATTGATAGTAAAAGGCTCAATATTCTCTTATGAATTGATAAATTGATAGTCACAATACAGAATCTATTACTGATGAAAACCACCACTAATAAATTCTGCTATGAATGTTGACAACATTCAGATCTACAACAGGAAAAGATCAGGCTGAGTGAACTACATAATCCAATGCAATCCAATGCAACTGAAGGTTCACATATAATCCCTTGACATCCCGAATAACTGCATGAATTATAACAAATAGGTATTTCTCTTTTTTGTTGGTAATGCACCTCTCAACATGTAATCCTACCACATAAGGACAGCTAAAATGTAAAAGGCTCCATCCTTAAGCATGGCTATAGCTAACATAGTTTTTTTGCTTCCTCTTTCCTGCATTATTTTCTCCACCACTCACTTTCATCTTATGAATATTTGATCCCTTAATTCACCGTAAAAATTAGAAAGTCGATGAAGAAATCCAGTTGGAACAATTAGTTAAAGCGTTCTTTTTTAACATTTTTAATACACATGTCTTAATGAGATTTGAATGACAGCATGAACATTTAAATGGTTTATCAGAAATTCAGTGCTAGGGTTTGTATCTGTGTGTGAGCTTGTTCTGAAAGCAACCATTCTTTCTATAAGCTCTATTAAATTTAAAAGAACTTAATATTACTTTCACTGAACCCTGAATTAGGTAAAGGTTTCCTGTCAGTTGTAACTTTACAACTGTCAGTCACGTAATTCTAAAGCACCATGTTGATCTCTGTTTCTTGGCTGAAGGATCAAGCATTGTCAATTTCCGTGGTTATGTGGCCAGCATGGCTATACATCAAACGTGCATGGAACACTGTTACATAAAAGTGGTACCTATTAATCTACGTGCATTTGCATGCTTTTGAACTGCTTGGAGGACAGGAATTGGGGATAAGTAATGGGAGCTTGCCCCATTGCACAGAGCTTGGGTCTATTACCTTTAAATCCCACATTTGTCTGAAATAATATAGGTTTCCTGCCTGAACAGGGGATTGGACTAGAACACCTCCAAGGTCCCTTCCAATTCTTTTATTCTGTTCTTCAATGTCAGCAATAAGTTCTCAGCAGACCAAGGATATCTATGATTCTCAAGTAGCCCCTAGAGCAGGGCTGTCAAACTCCAAACCTCCAGTCTGGATGCATCATACATTGGCCACACCCACATCCAGTTTTGCGAAGGGGAAAAAAGTCACAATGCATCATGTGATGCAGCCATGATGATGCCATCCCTGCTCTGGAGTTTTTTCAGATCGTTTTGCAGCTTTCTGCCACTTGGGAGCAGGAACAAATGAAAATTTAGGGAAGGCTAAAATAGGTTTGAAATAGCTTTCTTTTGGTCAAGCTCACATCTGGGAGATTTCAGAGTCATGTCCATAATCATAGAACTGAAAGAGGCCATTTGCTTCATAAAGTCCAACAATTGTTCAGTAGAATGACCCTAATTAAAGTATCCCTGACAGGTGGCTAGCCATCCCTTGCTAGAACACATCCAACCAAGGGGAGATAAACACCTTTGAAGGTAATTAATTTTCCTGGCAGCAATTCAGAAGTAGTTCTCCATGATCTTCTTCTGGGAAAAGCAGGTGGATAGAGGCATTTGCTTTCTTTTCTAGCCAATAGCCATGACATTTCTAGATTGTGTGTGGAGGAAACTTGGGGCAGGGAGGGACTATTACAAAAAATTGAATTCTTGTACAATCTACCGAGTTATAGTCAAACATATTTCATTCACTGCCCTGTACAAAAATGGGTGTCCTGACCTTTCCTTTTTGTCCTTTTGTCTTCTGTCTGGTGGGTGTAATCTCAAAACCAAATATTGTGTGGTTGGAGGTTTTTTGTTTTTGAGTATCTAACAAGCTCTCTCATTCTCAGCAGTTTTTTTCTGTTGCACAGAACTTCCTAATGCTAAGTTAACAAGCTCAGCTCTCTGGCTCAGCTCTCTGGCTTTAACATTATGTCCTGCTTGCCAGCTGTCTGAAATTGACAAGACCTTAATCAGGCTGAAACCTTTTGCTCCTAACAGGCTTTAGCATATGCAATTGAAAAACAAGTCTTACTGGTGATGGAAAAAGTAACTTTGTACATTTTTTTTTAGCTTTACACTATTTTTTGTCATGGATACCAAGTAATATAAACAGTGTGTCTTTCTTTTCTCACAATTTCCTTCTTTGCCTCTTCAAATATCTGGCAACTCTATCTATCAGTGGTGGGATTCAAAATTTTTACTACCAGTTCTGTGGGCATGCCTTGGTGGACGTGGCAGGGGATGGTTACTGCAAAATCTCCATTCCTTCCCCACCCCACTAACCTGCTTTCCAGCTCTGTTCTCCTCTGCAGGGCAACAAAAGAAGACCTAGCCAATCAGCTGGGACTCAGAAAGCAGTCAATAGAGGGGGGCAGGGCAGTCAGTTCTCTGAACTACTCAAAATTTCTGCTACCAGTTCTCCAGAACTGGTCAGAACCTGCTGAATACCATCTCTGCTATCTATAAAGGAATGAAATCAGAGGGAAAGCTAGCTTCATTCATCCATTCATTTTTAACTTGCTCACAAATATATGTTCTAAAAACAGTGGGGAGAGCTCTCCATAAAGAAAGCATTCCATTGGATGGTAATCCATCTGTTCTATTTCTCTTTCTCTCATGGAGAGAAGTCTGAAATGCTAAAATAATTCTTGGTACATATATTTTAACTGATTAATGTTACTGTTGTGAATGGAAAATACTTTGTTTTTTAACTTCTGTTAAAAATTAATAAATAGTTTCTGGGAGTTGGGCAGCATATAAATTACATATATTTTATTGTTACTGTTATTGGCATTGATATTATTTTAATAATATCAAATTACTGCTAATAATTAGATAATAATTAGATTCCAAGTCTAGTTCCTTCCCTCTGTGAGCCATTATTCTCACTTTTTAAAAAAACAATTCTTTTCATTTTCAGGTACATATTTATTGTATCATTTTTCTAGCCAATCTAAAAAATGCTTGATGAAAAATTTCATCTTCCCTATATTTTTTTTTAATTTTCTCCAGAGCAGGATCAAGCAGAGAGAGAAAATGAAAGCAGGAGGTGGCTGACTAGCAACTTCTGAGAGAGGCTTTTAAAAACTGCCCTTTTTCATCTGTTGCTTGGTTCTTTGTCAGCTTATTTGCAGAATGATAAGTTAAGTTATAAATTTGTAAAGAACTACCAAATGGTAGCTGTTTTGTTCAGAAAGCACACGAGGTAGACCGGGTTCCAACAACAAAGGCTTTATTCTCAACTAGTCAGTAAACAGGAACACTTGGCTGAAGAGCCGAGCCAGCCTTTATACAGGCTGGCCTGCATGCTTGTAGCCAATGGCAGTTTGCTTAAATTTGCCGCCTTTCAGCAGCTTTTGGATTGGTTCCTACAAGTGAACCAATCCACATGCTTAGTTTATTTGACCCCAATGCAGGTTTGCAGATTTGGAGTCAACCCAATTTACATATAGAACAGCCCCTCCCTCTTAGTTAGTCCTACGTGTGACGTAGTCCTCGCAGGTAGGTGGGGCTTTTTCCGACTCAACTTCACTTGCGCGGATTCATTCTTAAGTGAAGACTTCGACCGGTTTTGGATGGGGAGCTGCTGTGGTCGTCGTCTTCTCCCTGGAACGGCGTCGGAAGGGTGAGCAGCCCATTTTAAACCCGCCGCCATGAGTTTCTAGGCTGGCGTTTATTGCGCTCCCTCCCGTTTCCTCCCGGGCAGGCTCGAGCTGGCCTGGCTGGCCCGCTTCCGGAGAAGAACGGACGACACAGCAGCCCATCCAAACCGGTCGAAGTCTTCCATAATGAAATGAACGCGCGCAAGTGAAGTTGAGTCCGGAAAGGCCCACACCTTTCACCCTGCGGATGACGTCCCCAACGTAGGACCTTGAATAAGAGGGGAGGGTGTTCTATATGTAATTGGGTGACTCTAAATCTGCAAACGGCTAGATTGGTCAATATACAAACTAAGCTTGGATTGGTTCACTAGGGAACCAATCCAAAGAGCTGCTGATAAGCGCAATTTAAGCCAACTGCCCATTGGGCTACAAAGCAGGCAGGCCACCTGTTATAAAGAGGCTGTGCTCGGACTTTTTCAGCCAAGTGTTCCTGTTTACTGACTAGTTGAGATAAGCCTTTGTATGTTGGAACCGCGGTCTACCTCTGTGCTGCTGATTCTGAAGAACAAACAGCTACCGGATTTTATGTCTTTTACAAATTTATATACTTAACTTATCATTCTGTCTCAAATAAGCTGATCAAAGAAC
Source organism: Laticauda laticaudata (assembly GCA_004320025.1). Lineage (NCBI taxonomy): Eukaryota > Metazoa > Chordata > Lepidosauria > Squamata > Elapidae > Laticauda > Laticauda laticaudata. The sequence continues at coordinate 23,788 of BHFT01004959.1, forward strand.
CAAGCAACAGATGAAAAGAGGGAGCTTTTTTTTTAAAAGCCTCTCTCTCCAGAAGCTTGTATCAGACATCACCTTCGCCTTTTCCATTTTCCTCTCTCTGCTTGATCCTGCTCTGAGAAAAATTAAAAAAAATATAGGGAAGATGAAATTTTTTCATCAAGCATTTTTTAGATTGGCTAGAAAAAATGATACAATAAATATGTACCTGAAAATGAAAAGAATTGTTTTTTGTTAAAAGTGAGAATAATGGCTCACAGAGGGAAGGAAGCTAGCCTTGGGAATCTAATTATTATCTAATTATTAGCAGTAATTTGGATATTATTAAAATAATATCAATGCCAATAACAAGTAACAATAAAATATATGTAATTTATTAGCTGCCCAACTCCCAGAAACTGTTTATTAATTTTTAACAGAAGTTAAAAAACAAAGTATTTTTCCATTCACAACAGTAACATTAAATCTTAAAATATATGTACCGAATTATTTAGCATTTTCAGACTTCTCTCCATGAGAAGAAGAGAAATAGACAGATGGATTACCATCCAATGGAATTGCTTTTCTTTATGGAAGAAGCTCATTCCCCCTGTTTTTTAGAACATATATTTGGTGAGCAAGGTTAAAATGAATGGATGAATGAAGCTAGCTTTCCCTCTGATTTCATTCCTTTATAGATACAGAGATGGTAATTCAGGCAGGTTCTGACCAGTTCTGGAGAACTGGTAGCAGAAATTTTTGAGTAGTTCAGAGAACTGACTGCCCTGCCCCGCCCCTATTGACTGCTTCTGAGTCCCAGCTGAATTGGCTAGTCTTCTTTTGTTGCCCTGCAGAGGAGAACAGAGCTGGAAAGCCAGGTTAGTGGGTGGGGAAGGAATGGAGATTTTGCGCAGTAACCATCGCCTGCCACGTCCACCCAAGGCATGCCCACAGAACTGGTAGTAAAAATTTTGAATCCCACCACTGAGATAGATAGAGTTGCCAGATATTTGAAGAGGCAAAGAAGGAAATTGTGAGAAAAGAAAGACACACTGTACTTTATATTAACTTGGTATCCATGACAAAAAATAGTGATAAAGCTAAAAAAAAATGTACAAAGGTTACTTTTTCCATCACCAGTAAGACTTGTTTTTCCATTGCATATGCTAAGCCTGTTAGGAGCAAAAGGTTTCAGCCTGATTAAGGATCTTGTCTTCAGCACAGCCTGGCAAGCAGGACATAATGTGTAAAGCCAGAGAGCTGAGCCAGAGAGCTGAGCTTGTTAACTTAGCATTAGGAAGTTCTGTGCAACAGAAAAAAAAACTGCTGAGAATGAGAGAGCTTGTTAGATACTCAAAAACAAAAACCTCCAACACACAATATTTGGTTTGAGATTACAGCCCACCCAGACAGAAGACAAAGGACAAAAGGAAAGGTCAGGACACCCATTTTTTGTACAGGGCAGTGAATGAAATATGTTTGACTATAACTCGGTAAGATTGTCAAAGAATTCAATTTTTTGTAATAGTCCCATCCCTGCCCCAAGTTTCCTCCACACACAATCTAGAAATGTCATGGCTATTGCTAGAAAGAAAGCAAATGCCTCTAATGCCCACCTGCTTTTCCAGAAGAAAGATCAATGGAGAACTACTTCTGAATTGCTGCCAAGGAAAATTAATTACCTTCAAAGGTGTTTATCTCCCCTTGGTTGGATGTGTTCTAGCAAGGATTGGCTAGCCACCTGTCAGGGATACTTTAATTAGGGTCATTCTACTGAACAATTGTTGGACTTTATGAAGCAAATGGCCTCTTTCAGTTCTATTGATTATGGACATGACTCTGAAATCTCCCAGATGTGAGCTTGACCAAAAGAAAAGCTGATTTCAAACCTATTTAGCCTTCCCCTAAATTTTCATTTGTTCCTGGCTCCCAAATGGCAGAGCTGCAAAACGATCTGAAAAAACTCCAGAGGCAGGGAGTGGCATCATCATCATCTGCATCACATGATGCATTGTACTTTTTCCCCTTCGCAAAACTGGATGTGGGTGTGGCCAAATGTATGATGCATCCAGACTGGAGGTTTTGGAGTTTGACAGCCCTGCTCTAGGGGCTACTTGAGAACATAGATATCCTTGGGTCTGCTGAGAACTTATTGCTGACATTGAAGAAGAAATAAAAGAATTGAAGGACCTTGGAGGTGTTCTAGTCCAATCCCCTGTTCAGGCGACTGAAATCCTATATTATTTCAGACAAATGTGGGATTAAGGTAATAGACCCAAGCTCTGTGCAATGGGGCAAGCCCATTACTTAATCCCCAATTCCTGTCCTCACAAGCGTTCAAAAGCATGCATGCACGTAGATTATTAATAGGTACCACTTTTATGTAACAGTGTTCCATGGCATCGTTTGATGTATAGCCATGCCTGGCCAACATAACCACGGAAATTGACAATGCTTGATCCTTCAGCCAGAACAAGAGATAAACATAGGTGGCTTTAGAATTACGTGACTGACAGTTGTAAAGTTACAAACTGACAGGAAACCTTTAACTAATTCAGGGTTCAGTGAAATAATATTAAGTTATTTTAAATTTAATAGAGCTTATAGAAAGAATGGTTGCTTTTCAAGAACAAGCTCACACACAGATAAAACCCTAGCACTGAATTTCTGATAAACCATTTAAATGTTTCATGCTGTCATTCACAATCTCATTAAGACATGTGTATTAAAAAATGTTAAAAAAGAACGCTTTAAACTAATTGTTCCAACTGGATTTCTTCATCGACTTTCTAATTTTTACGGAGAAAGGGATCAAATTCTCATAAGATGAAAGTGAGGGTGGAGAAAATAATGCAGGAAAAGAGGAAGCAAAAAAACTATGTTAGCTATAGCCATGCTTAAGGATGGAGCCTTTTTACATTTAGCTTGTCCTTATGTGGTAGGATTACATGTTGAGAGGGTGCATTACCAACAAAAAAGAGAAATACCTATTTGTTATAATTCATGCAGTTATTCGGGATGTCAAGGGATTATATGTGAACCTTCAGTTGCATTGGATTGCATTGGATTATGTAGTTCACTCAGCCTGATCTTTTCCTGGTTGTAGATCTGAAGTTTGTCAACATTCAATGCAGAATTTTATTAGTGGTGGTTTTCATCAGTATATAGATTCTGTATTGGTGACTATCAATTTATCAATTCAATATAGATGAATATATTCATCATAGGGGTGAACATTTAAGTAATTTTCCATGGGGTACTCAATTTTCTGCCTCTCTATAAAGCCATGTAATTTGCATTACGAGTTTGAAATGTAAGCTTTCTGAAACATAAAAATGACTTTTTGTATTTCTGAATTAGAATTGGATGTGCTGGAGAAACATCTACTAATCCCTAACTATCTTGCACAGTCTGAACTCTCTATTACATACAGTACATCTGAAAATAACTGGTCTCTGAATATCATAGTTCACAATTCCAAATGGCACTAAGGCTCCCTCCAACCCAATAAAAAGCCCGAATTCTTCTAATTATTAATATCTTTCAACTGCCAATCCATTATCCCAATCCCTATTTTGCTGTCTAGAGCAGTAATAAAAGTAAACTCTTTTTATGATAGTGGTTTTTGGGAGATGAGGGAAGTCCAAAATTTCAATTGTACTATTTCACTAACACTGAGGGAGTGAGGAAAAAAATTTCACGTTCTGTTAAGGATTGGAATCCTTCAAATGAGTACATGCAGAGAGATGGCCAGGGACTACAACAATGAAGAACTGGCTTGAGAGGCAAGGTGAAAGTTAGGGCTTGACTCCATTAAAAATAAAACATTAACTATTCTCCAGAATTGAGCAGCCTGTCTGTGAGAAATGCCAATTCCATCAGGATTTAAGTTTACCACTACAATACCCGTAGGACAAAAATCAAGAACAAGCCTTATTTAGGAGAAATCTGTTCAATACTGCTTTTTTTTTTCATTTGTCTACAGAACGTGTCTTTGACTCGCCCTTCTTGTAGGTTTGGATGACTTCATCAGCAGCTGTCTTTATTCACTCACAATTGGTTTAACTGTTCTCTGTCTTATTTTTTTCCCTTCCAAAAGGCAGTAACAATTATCACTCAAATAATACCTCAGAGTTGACGCAAGATGATGCTCATTATCCTCAGCTATCGTTGCTTGAAAAGATGGAAGCATGGGTTTAATTAAAATTTGAGTGAAGTGCTGATATTTGTGCCATATGAGGGCGTATGCCTTGCAGTTGTAAACATTATGTTAATGATGGAACTGATAGCTAGCCTATTGCATTAGCTGGTAACACAATTATGAAAAGCCTATACCAAGCACCCAATTTTGGAGAGAGAAAAGAATATGATGAGACAGAAAATAGAATAGAAAAACAAGAAACATATGAATCTCTTGATGTACCACACAAATCAATATATTGTAGGAGAGTTCAGTAATATTTGCTTTTGATTATCAGATCCATAAGGGTAATGGATGATAGTGCTCTCAAGGTTGTACACCTTAAGACCAGATTACCCAAAGAATGCCATATTTGTACCGTCATATTTTGTGGCCTTAAGGTCGGTAGCCATATGACATTTCGAATAGAAACAGAACAGAACAGAACAGAATTAATAATTGTTTAATTGGCCAGGTTATAATTTGACAATGGAGCAATCGGAATATATCCTTGATGCAAATGCTCTCAGTATACATAGAAAGAAAAGGATACATTTCCTCGAAGAATCATAAGGTTACAAACACTTATAATAACTCATAGGGGTTACAATAAGCAATCAATTAATACTTAGAAACAGTCAATTAAATGCATAAGAATACAAAGTGACCAAAGTTAGCAGTCATACAGGTCCACGAAGTGGGAGGGGTATGGGTAATAAAGAGTGATGAGGAAGAATTAATAGTAATCAGTAGTTGCAGACTTTGTAAATAGTTGGGCAGTGTTGAGGAATTATTTGAGTATCCTTTTAATTTCGCAATGTTGTGTAAGAAAAGTAATCACCTAATTTCTGTTTAGGAACAAGAGTGTAAAGTTCCCAAATAAATCTGCAAGGGGACAACTAAACATAATAGAAAGATGGTGAAAAAAAACTTTAGGCATTGAAGAATGTATTAGATGTTGACCAAATTGCAATCAATGGCTCTGTAGTGGTGTCACTCAAAATCCAAAGGGGAAGTTAAGTTGTCAGAAAAAACAACTTATCTATGGGCAATGCATTTTGCAACGAAAAGAATGTCTTTAAAGTGATAACTTTCATGAACTGGAGTGTAAAATTTCGACACCAACAAAATTCAGCACACGATCAACAATGTTGGATAGATTATGTTTTTTCTGCCTCTAAATGGGTTAATGCCTAAAAATTTACACTCAGTTGAACCGATCTGAAGTATTACCAGAGTTTTGGGAAATCCTATATTGCTAGATTTATTAATCATATATGCATACCAAGATGCCCATGGTCTATATTTATAATGTTCAACGCTTGCCCTTGTAATGCATTTTACTTTGTACATATTTTTAAAAAAGATAATAACAAAATCATCTATTGTCCTTCTATGAATAACAAATGAAAGCTTCCTGATAAAACAGGACCAGATTCAAACTAAAATATGGTTCTCAAATTTTGGGAAAAGAATTTTGTTTTATTCATTTTTATATTCATCACTTGTAATATTGCAGAGACCGCACAAAATCTAAGCTGATAATCTCCCCTTCCTTACATAATTGAAATTATTTGTTCCACTCATTTTATGAGATAATTTACCAAGGGCCTCAATACTAGGAAGTGGTTGTAGACTTGTAAAAATGTGGAACAGCCAAAATTAAAGTTATGATATGAGTTTTCAATTACTTGGTAGCAATAGAAACCCAGTTGTAATATTATCCATTACGCAAACCTGGCACATTGGCCATTGTACAATATGATGGAACCAAAGTCAAAATATGAAATTACAACTACAACAAAAAGTTGTATTGTAGCTACAGTAGATAGAGGGTCTCAAGGAAAGATGCACATTTTGAAGCTTCAGAATTACCTTCCCGCTACAACTATGGAAGCAATAAAAATTGGCTCCTTTGTGTGTGGTTAAGATGATGAACAGGAGAGAAAAAAACACACACAGTCTAATTTTCTAAAAAATTATTTTTGATTTGACAGTCTTAGGAGGACTGTTTCTTAATGGAAGAAGAATCTATAAGCACTATAGCTTGTCTTGACAGTTAATGTCGTAAACCATACCACTGATTGGATATTTGTTTTTAATTCTAAATTTAAAGCAAAGAGTTGGCATTGTTAGTTTGAATTACCACGTATATATATAAATAATACTTTAAGAAACTGACATATTTATTGCAAATAGATGAATCAAAGATGAGTCTCGCCAGTTTTAGAGATGGATTCTCTCCGGAAAAAAATGTAGCGGAAGGGTAAAAATTCTGGATTCTAAGAAAAACTTTAAGAAAGAGTTTATCTGGTTTACCTATTTTGAAGTTTTTAATGGGACATTCAAGCAGCGTAGAATCATTCAGTAAAAGTCCAAAAGACAGATAACAGCACAGAACCATAAAAGATGTCAATACTGCAGAAAAGAGATTCAAAGGAAAGAGGATATGTCATGCTTTATTAAGGAAAAGACAAAACACTTGGATAGAGAGCAAGAGTTAGCCTTAAATACTGAAGGCTATTACATACCAATAGAAGAAAAGCAATCTTCTCAGTCGCCACTGCGCAAGAGGACACCGATTGATTTTAAACAGAGCTTACAGAGATTCAGCGGTGAACATTACATGTACTAAATGTAAAAAGAGAAGCCAAAGCCTTCCGCAGTTACTACTCTTAATACCAATTGCCATGCTGTTTAAAATGCGGCTAGTATCCTTTTTGGTTATTGATTGCACTGTTTTAACTTCACAATCAATCGACATATGCGCTTCTTTATGTCATGGGCGCAAGCCCTGTAACACTTTGATGTACTGCCTTGGTGCTACCCTTCCTCTGCTCTCTTGTTGTCTCCTATTTTACTGGGATGGGATGTAGATGAGTAGATTCAACAGTTAAGGCAATGCAGGGCAAATTCTTGGAGACATTGTTTTCTGTGGGAGATTGTTTTCCAGTCCAATGGGAAATATTCTAGTTTGAACTTCTTGCCTTAAACGGACCTTTTCTATAAAACTGACCGCTTGCAGGATACTCTCCAGGATCTATAATCTAGTGCTGGAGCAAGGACACAAAATGACTGATAAGAATGACTTCATAAGAAATCTCTTGAAGAAGAAATCTCATCTTGTGTTCTTCAAGGAAGAAATTAGTTTCGAAAATTGCTTGTACCTTTATCATTTTAAAAGAAGAGCTGAGAAAGGTATTATAGGAAGGTTTCATGGATTTTTATACACCTAATTTAAGTTTCAGCTTAGCAATTAAACCTTTCTCTGATTTACTTTCGATTGATCCACTGTAATGAATGCTTCTTCATTAAACATCAAATTAAAATGAGTAGAGAATGTCTGCTAGCATATTTTGATTGGGAATGCACATTCTCAAGTGGTAAAGAAGCTGTCTGATTGTTTTAAGCATGCTACTTCTCAGTCGGAAAACAATAAGGCTTCTGGACACCTTATTTCCTGTTAGCCCAAAACTGGTTCCTTCCTTAATGAAAAGTCCATTCCTCCTTTTGATTACAAAACAGGGGAAAGGGGGCTTTTCAAGAAAACATGGAGCCTTGAGAACCAAAAGTAGTATGCCTTGGCCATGGGTTTTTTCTCAAATGGTATGACTGAGCATAGCCGAAAAGGCAAAGATAGAGAAACTTTTCGTGCTTTGTTAGATAAAAAAGCAATGGGACAGGTTGACATCCAAATGACTGTTTATAGGAGAAGATGAAGGTTAATGTTAATTTATAGTAAAGTTACTTGCAGGTCTACACTGGAAATTGTTTCTATCATTTGGACTTCTTCAATTGTCATTCTATTTGAAAAAGCACAATGAGATATCTTGAAAAATATTACAAAGAAGATACGATAATTTCAATGAGAGTTCTCTTGGGTGGACGGTGGGGATGTTATTATCATTTACGAATTGAATGTGAAGTGATTGTGTGTGTGTACTGTGATGTGTGTTTTGTGTGTGTGTGTTTGTGAATGGTGCCCTTCCTTCACTCTGTTAATAATTGTGCTGGGCATGGGTTTGGTGCATACTAAAACATGAAATTTCATACTATTAGAAAATCCTATACGTAGATTTTCATAGATATAATGAAATCATAAATAGCAAGAAGACATGAATCAACGTCACCATTCGCTTTACCCATTAATGTTACTACTCCTATTGCTAAGAGCAAAATTGCTCATGTTAATAACTCTCAACTTAATTTCCTGTTCCCCTTAGATACTACTTTTGAGATTTCATATACGCAGATTTGTCATC
>BHFT01004960.1:0-42623 GCA_004320025.1 Laticauda laticaudata
TAAATTAGAGAAATTAAAAATTTGATAATACAATTTTGCTTACAAGAAGTTCATATTAAATAAACACGATGAGGCAATTGAAAGATTAGTACACGCAAAATTAAGGGAAAATATGGATTACAATTCTTTGAAACATCAATGTAAGAAAAGAAAGGAGTGGGTTCTACACTACATGCAAAGAGGAGATATGGGTCTTAGCAAGAACTGATTTACAACGGATAGAAGATGGCAGAGTATTTAATGGTGGAGAATAATGGATCAATAATATGAAAAATAACTCATGATTTCAATTTATGTCCGGAATGATAAACAAGAAGAGTTTTCAATAAAAAACTACATATGGAAATACGGATTAGACTGGGAACTATGTTAATATAATTATGATGGGAGACCTGTTAATGGGAATTGTGGAGAATGGAACGTGATACTTATATACAACAACACAACATAAACATTATAATATAGAATATTAATATGTGTTTTTATTTCTCACCCCCTAAAATCATTTTTTAAAAATGAGCAGATGAATAAGCCAAATATAAAGATATTTTGAGGAAGAGAAGAAACAAAAGCAAAACAATATACATCTTTAACTCTAATAGACATTTATCAATGGTGCGGAGACTTAAGATATGGATCTCTTGGAAATTTCTCAACAGAATTAAATATCTGTCTAAATCAAGAACAGTATTTGAATGAGTATATCTATCTCTGGGCAGACCATAAGTCGCAATGACAATTGAGAATGGAAGGGACGAGAGAAAAGGATCCAGATGACATAAACCAACACTTAGTATGATTTACAAAGGAGAAAGACTTTAGACACATTAAGATGCGAGAGTGAATTGGTTTTTTTTTCTTTAAAGAAATAAAAAAGAGAGGATACTTCAATACAGAATGTTTTGGGGAACAACAATGAAGGCATATTGCTAGATGTGTCTTGTATATAGAGTTAGGTAGAGCATATGAATAATAAAAGGAATATTAGGAAAAGATCAAGCCTCCAACGACCTTGGATAAGAATGAATATTAAATGACTGAAAAGAATTACAGAAATGCACAGAAAAAAAAGGTATTAAATTTGAAACTCTGGAGTGTTTAAGCATAAAATGGAATAAAGAGAAGGGAATTGGCACAGAAAATTAGAAATTTTACAGAATTATTTTTGAAGATGCAAAATAAAACCAGTTAGATGGCTAGCATATAAACTGAGAAAGGGGAGGAGATCCAAGATAAATATTGAAACTAATAAGATGGATTCAGAGGACCAAGGTTTGTTGTGGTAATAAGGAGAAAAAGGAAATTACTGTCGAGATTTCTATGGGCATACTATATAAACAAAGGAGAATATTGATGAGGAAAAAATTAAGCAGATAATTTACAGATGTTAACTTCCGAAGATACCTAAAGAGATTGAAAGAAATGTTAGAAAGTAATATAACAATGATGGAATTAAATGAAGGCATTTAAGAGACCAAAACAATGGAAGACACCGGTCCAGATGGGCTTTCCGGCAAGACATTTCATATAAAATTTCAAAGATCATTGAGTATCCCATTGTTAGAAGTTATGAATGAAGTTATGTTAAAGAAGATGATACCCAAAAACATGGTCAGCCAGGGCTTATATTAACACTTATTCAAAAGAAGAGGGCCGACCCTTGCAAAATTAAGAATTATAGACCTATTCCTGTAGGTTGAGAATGCAAGATTAATAAAATCTTTGCTTCAATTTTAGCCGAACAGACTGAAAAAATACCCTCTAAGATAATTTTATTCCACAACCACAGATCAAAAATGGATTTCTGCCAAAGAGGACAAATTAGAGACAATTGAGAGTAATCTTGGATACTTGGAATATTATGAGGCTCATCCTGAGAAGCAATGGCTTTGATATTTCTAGATGCTCAAGAAGGCTTTTGACCAACGTGAACTGGAAGATATTTGTTACTTACTATTGGAAACAGTACGGGTTTTGCCAGAAATTTATTCGAAGAATAGAAGGCCATATATACATAAACAGACAGCCAAAGGTAATGTATGGAGGAGAATTTACAGATGCGGGTATTAATATAAATGTAAAAAAGGCAAACAAGACAAGGGTGTTCCTCGTATCTCCTTTGTTATTCGTATTGACTTTGGAAGTGTTGACTAGAAATATTATGGGTATTGATAAAAGTAGTATTAAATAGAGAATGAAAAAATTAGAAAAAGAAGGAATTTAAACTACAAAAGCTTTTGCTGACGAGTTTGCTTTTATGTCTGGAAGACCGCGTTAGAACCGCGGTCCCAAAGTTTATTGGAAAAGATAGGAGAGCCTATGGTGAGATGGCTGGCTTAAAATAAATAAAGATAAACAAAGATGTTTAAACAAAAAAACATGTACTAATAGAGACAAAGAGAAGAACTGACAGAATGTCTTCTTGAATAATCCCAAGTTACAAATAAGGTTAAGTAATGCTGGTGGATATATTAACAGCAAGATGTAGCACATTAAAGAGAGAACCTAATTATAAAAACCAAGGGCTCAACAACGAGAATAATTACAGAACTTGAAGAAATGGGAAACTTGCAACTGTCATTAATAGGGAGAATTTCAACAATTAGATTGAATATTTTACCGGCAGAATTTTTTTCTCTTTCAAAACAAATACCAGATTAGACTTGGAAAAAACTATGTTGGTGAAGATTTTAAAATAAAATCATGTTGAAGTTTTATGATGGCAAGTTGTAAAAAGAGCGAGAATAAAAGTTAGGCTTTTGGCAACAGATGCTAGAAAGGTAGAGGTAGGTTTATGGGCCTGCCTAATTGGGAAGCTGTAATTATCAAGCTGCATCGCAGTATTGGATGTAAAGGTCAAAGAAGAGTGGATAAGCTGCTAAGAAAGCATAGATTGTTTGACATTAGAAAGGCATGTTTTACTGTTGCACAGGGTGTGGTTGGCTTAGGAATGACCTTTTTTTTATGGTACAGAAGGGAACTAAAAACACAGGGGTATTTTAGAAGACATTATACGGGTACGGGAGTCTTGTGTGGCTTAAATTGGAGAAGAGATAAAAAAACAATGTTATTTGAAAATTCCCAGTTTGGTTATCGAACTATATGAAGCATTTCCTATCCTAGTGAGTCTATAACCAGAACAAACATTTGTAGATCGATGGTTGACACGCTTGTTAGATAGATGAATAAGGGGGAAGCTTAAATCGATGCACAAACTTAGAGGAAGCAAGGTATAGCAGGATGAATTCGGGTTTGCATATGCTCCGGCGAAAGGTACACTCAAGAATAGATAAGATGAAGGATTTTTAATAACGAAGGATTTTTTATTAACAATACAGTACTGAATTTATTTGGAAGATATTGAGAAGTGGGTACTGATGAGAGAAAGTGATAAAGAAGATTAAGGTGGTTAGTTTATTGGGAATTAAGTTAGTAGTGAAGAACATAGTTAAGAGAAGACGTGTTATGATTGGCCTTGGGGTGGATAGAATTTTGGATATGGGATTGGATTTACAGAGAAATGGCAAAAACGTGTGTGTCTCAAAAATTATAAAATGCAATGTGCAACTGTTCGATTTGGCATGGATAAAGAAAACTTGGTATAGAATGGTGTTTACAGGTGGGACTTCCGTCTCCCCGTGACAGAGAAATGAGCAAGAATTTCAAGTGAAGCAATCTGAAAAAGTGTGTTGGAAGATTGTCATCAGATACCTGGCTATGCATACTATCAATGGTGGATGTGGTACCTTGTGAAGGATGCCACGAAATATTGGATAATAATGAACAGTCATGTGGTTGAAAAAATGGGACAAAGAAGACACATAGACTTGAACGGCAGGAGTTTTTTTATTGGATTTTAGCCTGATACATATATAAATTTGGAGTAATGTTGATTGTAAATGTATTACACAGCTGGCTAGGATTGTGATTCTCGCTAAATTGGAAAGAATGAGAAAAATACCGAATTACATGGAAGATAATTATCAAGTATAGAATATATTGGAAATTGTGCTGAGGATGTAGTAGATGGAACATTTGAAATTAGAGAGGCAATGAAGATACAAATTTTAATTGAATTTGGGGATCTTTTTGTGTATCAATGGCTAATTGATAAGATAGCATAATAGAACATTTAATACTATATCTATAAAAGGGGTTGTTTTTAGATTGATTTGTTATGATGTATTTGAATGTTGTGGTATAGAAACTGTGGTTTAAGTTGTGAGTTCACATAAGATGAATGATAAAGTGATTCAACAAAGTCTTATTCTGGAGTGATGTGAGTGTATTGGTGCAGATTGAGTAAATTGTATGTTCTGTTAGTATAGTATGGATCGATGATGATATATTAATTGTTAATGCATATAACTGCAACTTGAGATCTACAAAATGAATGCAGCAACGAGACTGATGAACCAACACGCACACGCGGAAAGTAGTATACTGTATGAGAGTAGATGTTTTATAATGTTGTGTTATGTTATGGTGTTTCCTGTAGATTAAATTAGATTAAAATTCTTTTCAAAAAAAAAAAAAAAAGAACCCCTGGAACAGCATTTCTCAGTGTTCCTGTAATTAATCCTCATTTGTTACCGTGGCTACTGTCTCTAGGGAATATTAAAAATCCTATGAAGATGAAATACCAAGATAAATAATATAGTGGTTCTAACCTGTTACCTATATTTCAAAAAATCCATCTCCAAAAAAGGAAGAAAGTCAGACCTAGGAAACTTAAGGAGCCAATCAGCCTAAACTAGTAATACCTGGGAAGGTACTTGAAAAAGCCACTAATTAAAAAATAGATCTGCCAACATCGAGAAATAAAGTGAGAAGTAATAACTAGATGTCAGTCAACGGATTTGTTAAAAACAGGTCATACCCAATATTGCCAGTCTTACTTTCATTTCTTCACACATAGTGACTAAATTAGTAGAGCACACAAAATCCTGTGGACATAATATACTTAGATTTCAGCAAGGCATTCGACAAAGTAAACAAAAACCCACTTCTATGTGAGCTAGAAAAAAGCTAGGATAGATAGCACCACCATCAAGATGGATTCGCAACGGCTGAACAAACCATACTCAACAAGTAGTCCTTAATGGGTCTAAGTCACATGGCAGGAAGTAAGCAGTCGGGGGAGTTGGCCACAAGGTTCTGTCTTAGGCCCAGTACTCTCAATATGCTCTCATTAATATAGATGAGGAAATAGAAGGGGAACTATAACCAAATTGCAGATGATATGTAAGCTGGCGCAGGAATAGCTGACACCGCAAGAAGATAGGCTCAGGATCAACTGGATCTTGACAAGACTAGAACACTGGGCCATATTTAACAAACTGAATTGCAGTGCACCTATACTTGGTCAAGAAAAACCAAAAGTACACCTAATAGACCAGGTGAAATCAGGCTTAATAGCAGTAACTTATGAGAGGGATCGTTGGAGTCTGAGTGGACAACCAGCTAAATATGAGGCAAGCAGTGTGCAGCAGCAGCAGCTCACAAAGCTAATGCAAATCCTAAATTGCATTAATAGAGGGATACAACCAAGATCAAGTTGAGAGTAAATCCACTCTATAAATCCTTAGTAAGACACACTTACAGTACTGCATCTAATACTTTTAGTCACCACACTATAAAAAAGATGTTGAGGCTCTATGAAAAGGTGCAGAGAAAGAGCAAGCAGGATGAATTAGGGGACTATGAGACAAACATGAAGAATGGTTCAGAACTGGGCATGGCTAGTCTAGTGAAGAGAAGGACGAGGGGAGACATGATAGCAGTGTTCCAATATTTGGAGGGGCTGCCATAGAGAGGAGAGGGTCAAGTTATTTTGGCACCTGTAGGCCAGACAAGGAAATAATGGGTGGACGGAGAGATTGTAAGAGATTTAACCTGGAAATAAGGAGAAACTTTCTAACAGTGAGAACAATCAACCAATGGAACAGCTTGCCCTCAGAAGTTGTGGAAGTATCACTTTCAAGAAGAGATTGGACTACCACTTGTCAGAAATGGTATTGTGTCTCTGCTTGGAGGGGAGTGTTGGACTAGATGACCTATAAGGTCCCTTCCAACCGATTATCTGTATCACTTAATGAATTCATCAAGTTAATCTTCACATTTACAGCTGTTTCAATGTCTTGCATTGTTTCTCTTTGCAGAAATCTACAGAAAACATACAGAATACACTGAAAGTTATAATAGCTTTATAAAGAAATCACCTGACTATATAGCTTCTGACTTTTCAGCTGCAGAAAGACGCAGCCATTTGTGTTACTACATTTGTTCTTCTCTTTCACACATGCAAATAAGTTATTTGGGAAACAAAGGTATAAGGATCACCATTTGATTCGTTTCACAATAATCTTTTTCAAAAACTGCTTTGAAACAATTCTTAAAAGTGATCTGGAAAGTTAAAGGAACTGTATTTCAAGGAAATATAATTTTTAAATAACTTATGTTGATATGCATCATCATGACTGTATCAACTATGCTTACTAATACCTGTTTGACCAGATGTGGTGAAGTTGAAAAATACAGTAGGTAGAAATAGGTTACCCCCTCTTCTCATAAATTCTAACCATCATAACAACCCTGACTTGGTCACGCTGTGATCTTTTTTTCTTCAGTGGAAAAATAATTAAAAAGGAAATTACCGTCTCCAGCTAGGAAAATGGTCTCTTGAAATGGCTGAAATTGTTTCAGCTGAATTAATTTCCTAGGAATAAGGATGTCTGAGCCTTACTTTACCATGTAAACTCAAGTATCTTCATTAGCCAAGAGTATCCCTGATCTGACAGGTAGAGTATTAGACAAAAAGATTTGTTTCCATAGTGTATTATCTTCAGTACTAGATGAATGCTAATATATTCCATAAAGCTGGTTTGTCTGCAAACAATTTATACTTTGGCTAATTACTTAGCGGAGTCCTTTACTAAAGGAACGACATCTGTCAATTAACTACTGAGGGACTTTTTAAGAGCCTTAAATGCTTAGGTATAGAACATCTGAGAACTGATTGTCTTCTGATTTGACTTAACTAAATATTTTAGAGATGATATTCTGTTGATGCACTGTGTCTGTACTACAGAAACATTCCCATGGAGTATTGTCACCATGTAAAACAAATCTAATGTAATTAGGTGGGCTCAGACAATGAAACGGCTTCCTTTTCTCAGCCACTCTTTTTCCAAGAGCAATTCTATTTTACTATTGTTTATAACCTTTATGTAAACAATTTCTGATATATGTATTTTTAGATCTTTAAAACACTTTTATTTCACCAGTTATTCAACTCTAATTAGGTTTGTTGTCATATATTTTTAGAGATTTATAATTGACTGTTTTCACATGCTTTTTTCATTAATGCTAGTTGCTTTTATAATTGGGTAGATTATAAATATTCTAAAAATAAACTTTATCACTAGCTTGAGAGACCAGGAACATATAAATTAAACTACTAATAGAATAAGCCTTATATTTAAATTGTGAGCTGAAAAATAAGAACTGCTTGAGTATACTATTCAGAGCTCAGCACTTATGAGTTCAAGTGCTAGGAGATATGAAAGTGTGTTCTCATTACCACTATACAGTTTTT
This sequence comes from Laticauda laticaudata, assembly GCA_004320025.1. Lineage (NCBI taxonomy): Eukaryota > Metazoa > Chordata > Lepidosauria > Squamata > Elapidae > Laticauda > Laticauda laticaudata. Next base: position 7,598 of record BHFT01004960.1, read on the forward strand.
GAGTTTTAATAAAAATGATAGATCAGGATGGTTAGTGCTGACTTGATCACCACAAAGGAAATAGGATGTGCCAGAATATTGAGTCCTATGGACCTCAGTGTCATCCTGAACAACTTGAAATAAATTCAAAATCCCTTTTCAACAGAGCATCATTTGGCATTTACAGTTTGGCTCAAAACCTGAAAAAAATTACCCATCCAAGTGTATCAATGGCAGATGAGAACTTGTTGGCTTTTCATGGGTAATTCATAAATTGGCAGTTCCTGAATACCTAACAGCAGCTGTTTTGAGATCTGTGTTAGACTGGTTGATCTCCTCTGGTGGTTCAGGAAATGGCTTATAAAATTCATGTTAGCTTTGGATGTACAGAACTAAGAGCTAGCTAAACCAGAGAGAAACAGAATGTAACCTCTTTGCCACCTTGCCCAGAAAATCTTTTTCTGTAATCATGATGGATAGCAATAGCACTTGTTGCTATTGCTTATATACTGCTTCACAGTGTTTTACAGCCCTCTCTAAACAATTTACAGCAGGGGTGTCACACTCTTGGGCCAGATGTGTCATACGCTGGCCATGCTCATGGCCAGTTTAAGGAAAAAAGTTGCGATATATTACGTGATGACACCATGACAATGTGAGGTTAACACTCCTGGTTTACAGAGTCAGGACATTGTCCCCAAAATCCGAGTCCTCATTTTACCGACCATGAAAGGCTGAGTCAACCATGATATTGAGCATTAAGGAATATTGTGATAAATACCCAGTCTAATGAAGTATATACACTCCATCTAATTGCACAGACAAGTGGAAAGAGAAAGCAGTAGTTGTACTGGAATTGTGACATTTGGTAAAAGGACAATTACATTCAAGATTTGATTCAATAAGCCTATGCAATTGTTGCACTCTGTGCTGTTGCCTTCTTGACAATTGTACCAAAAAAAGAGAGAAAAATTATATTATCTCTCTTTGTAAGAGACCCAGCTTTCTTCCCTGAGCTTACCATCATGGATCTAACAGTAGAACTCAAAAGTTCTTGATGCTGCAAGCCTGGAATGTATTATTCATTAACCTAAGAACTGATGTATCGGTCTAGTATATGGCTTTGCACATAAAGAACAAATTCCACAAGCAGGAGAAAAAGACAGAAAAAGAACAATTTCTTTGCAGTTAGTATTCAGACATGCTGCCCCCAACTGGAAGGTATCATTGAATTATTGAGACCAATAAGAACTTTATGAAATTGTTCTCCATTCATTTACCTATACTTTTTTTTAAAGCTATCAAGTTCTGGTCATTACATCATAATATATTCCACTGATTAGTAATATGCTGGGTGAAGAATTGCTTCCTTTAAAGAAGAAAACAAAATCCCCTTCGCTACTTCGTTGGCTGGTTTACTGTTTGATGCTTGTTTTAGTCACTCTTTTACACTTTTTTCAGCTTTCTACCACCTTTTTCAAGCATGGTAACTAATATTGTACACAAACCAATTGTGAATATTCCATAGTTTTGTTTAGTATATTACAATGTTGGCATTTTTATTTTCCTCTAATAATCATTGGAATTTTTTCATAGCTATCACATATTGAATTTGCATTTTGTTATTTCACTTTGTGCTACCCATTCAATCAATATGTGATGTGTGATGTTAGCTCATAATAGACATCAGTGATATGTTTTTGTTCATTTATTCATATTAATTCTAGGGCAAGTATCAGGTGTGTACCTATGGTACATACCTTTAATTCAGTGTTGACTCCTCATGCAGTTTTCTTGGCAAGATTTTCCTAAGCTCCTTGCCCTCGTCCCCTCCTCCCTAGAGCCCAAACTGACTGGCCCAAAGTGACCCAACCAGCTTTGTGTCCAAGGCAGAACTAGGATTCAAGGTCTTCTGGTTTCTTGGTTGGAGCTTTAACCACTGCACCAAACTGGCTCTCATGTATTGATTATAGCATTGAGCTGTTTACTCTTAGCGACCACCTAGATTTTTTTCCATGATGATCTGGTCTTTCAAATTTTCATTCATTGCCACTGTAACTGAGTCCATCAACATTGCTGCTGGCTATGCTCTTCAATCCTTCCACATTTCCCAGCAGGAGAATACTTATTATTACTTTCCTGTCTTCTATCTGTTGATATAGATCAGTCACAATAAACTTAACTCTTACCTTTTCCATTTATTTCATATTAACTCCCTTAGGTTCATGTTCTCCCTGAATCATAGCTTTGATATAGAATCTGGATGTTTTTGCATCTGACCTCTCAAAGATACTGTTAAGAATGCCCTGTTTCTCCTATCCAGGTATTATGAGGGATACTGTTTTTTTAACAATAAATGGCAGTTAAAATGTGATCTGTTATTCTGAAGCTAAATGCCTAGCAATACAGGATGTTCTTAAACCAGACAGGAAGATGCCACAGAACCTCATCTACACTTCTTTTCAGTGCCAACTATTCCTGTGATAAGATCAAGCTAGTGCCTATTTAACTCTCTGTGAACTGTGTGTTGGGGCCCCCAACCCCTGGGCCACGGCCTATTGGGAAATGGGCTGCCCAAGCAGCAGGTAAGCATGCAAAGCTGCATTTGCGCATGCGCAGGACTTAGGTTGCATGTGTGAAACCATTCCCCTCACACACACAGTTGCTGCCAATCCACAGAACCAAAAAGTTTGGGGGACCCCTGCAGTATATGATCTGAACTCTTGAAGACCTTGCTGGCTGGGAGCTCAGTAACCACTATAACATTATAGTTTAATAAGGAAAACTGGTTTGGGCTTCTCCAGTTGCTTTTGTTTTATTCTTAAGGTTTTTTCCCATCAAGATATATTGTGGAAGGATTGCAAATTGCAGCCACAGTATAATTACATAACAGAATTACCCAGATCATTAAGAGCAACAATACAAGTTTCTCTTATCAATTAGGAAAGTTAATACAGAAGGAAGATAAAAGAGCTGTAGTTGAGAATAACATTCCAGAGAAGTCAAGTGTTACTTTGTGTAAGAATACCAGGCTTGTACTCATTTTTTTTTCAAGAAGAGAATTTGAGGAAATAACACTAAGTTCTTAATCTTATTTGTCAGCTTATACTATACCAAACATATTTATATAAATGACATCCTGGTATGTGGGAGGAAGCAGAGGAAAGATCTACAACATACTTCTAGGTAATAAGACGATGGATTGCACCAAATGCCTAAGCAATAAAACTGTCAGCTGGGTGGTTATTATTTGATAAATTGCAGAGCTAATGGAGTCACTGGTCAAACCCAACATGACAATCCCTAACTCTGTCCAATATATAAATCTAAAGTAAACAATTCAAGGAATTTTAGATCCCAATTTTTACCCCAGAATTCTTCTGAAGCTCTCATTCTATCTCATTATCACACTGAGAAAAGGCAAAGCAATCTTTTAAATCAGATCAACATCAAAATGTTGGAATTAAACTGTTTCAAATTCCTCATAGAGTAAGGTGATTACAGCTAAAAGTATATCTCAGCTATCAGTGGGACACGCGATACAATCAGGTCACAGGTTTGTGATCTTCAGGCACGACAACTTTAACAATACCCTCCATGACAATTTTGCCACTTTGGACAACTGTACATGACACTGTAATATAAGCAAGACATCGCTTCAATTTCTTCACTTCTGCTGAAGCCAAGACTTCTTCTCCAACATATAAAGGAGATGGAAAATTAATTTCCTGAGAAAGGAAGATACAGCCAGGACCAGGCATTTTTGTACCAAGGACAGCTGAAATAAGTCCATTGATCAAAACACCATGTACAACTGTTGTCCCAAACCTTGATTGCTTTGCATATTCTTCATCCAAGTGTAATGGGTTAGTATCCCCTGTTAATTCAGAAAAGGTAACAATATCCTTTGCTGTGAATTTCTTAATTATTTCAGCTTTGTCTCCAACTTTTATGTGTAAAAGCTGAACGCGGTGTTGAGTGAAGAATGGCATGGACATGCTTGGCTTTATGGAAAATATTCTCCCAAGTTTCACACAAAAAAATCTGCATTTGGGCAATGCCATCAGCATCATAGTGTTTATACAAACCATAATCAACTAAATAATTAATCTAGCACCATTTCTCTGCTGTTCCCAGCTAATGCAAGAAGAAATGGAGAAGTCTAGAGAGAAAGGGGAAATAGAAGCACAAAATCAATTCCTTTGCATAAAAGAACATTCAGGCATTTTGAAGCAAATAAATGGCAGTTGATTAATTTCCTTGGAGACCAAATTTAATAACTGAAAGCCTAGGACAGGATGGTTAAGTGGCTGAACTCAAGCATTTCAAGTAGAATGAGATGAAAGGAAATGATGCCATCAATAATGGTGGATTTTAAGAAATACAGTAAAGGTTGCTAACAGCAACAGGCTATTTGTATTCAGAGACGAACATGGGATGAAATTATTCTACCAAAAAATAGTAATACAATAAAGTGATCAACAGTAAAGCAGCAGACAGTAAACTAAACATACCTTTAGAAAAATATATTTATCCTGTTTCTTATGCACACAATTATCTGACTAGGTTAAAAAACTATTGAAAAAAGATACATACACCCATACACAATGTAAGTCAACTCTAATACTTTTAGGAAAGCATAGGATGAGAAGTGCATGTGAATATAATCTACAGGTTGCCCATCTTCAATATAAAATCTAAAAGTGCCAGAGCAATAATTTTACTGAATAAATAAAGCTTTCAACTGATTATTTCTCAATTCTTACCTGTATCACTCTAAAAGCACATTTTCTGTTCTGATATGAACCAAGCAATGATAGAGCACTCCACAGTTTTACATGGCCACTGTATAAATAATAGCATTGGATATATTAATGGAAATGACTAATCAGTAGGCAAGTAAAATAAGTTATAAATATTTTATGATAAATAATAGATAACAGAAAATCAGATTCAGAAGGAACCTTGTAGGTCGTCTAATACAACCCCCTGCCCAAACAGGAGATCCTACACCGTTTCTGACAGATGGGAGTCCAATCTCTTCTTGAAAGTCTCAAGTGATGGCGCTTCCACAACTTCCAAGGGCAAAGCTGTTCCATTGGTTGATTGTTCTCACTGTCAGAAAGTTTCTCCTTATTTCCAGGTTAAATCTTTCTTGTTCAGTTTCCATCCATTATTTCTTGTTTGGCCTTCAGGTGCTTTAGAAAATTGCTTGATCCCCTTCCTCTCTATGACAGCCCCTCAAATATTGGAACACTGCTATCATGTCTCCCCTGGTCCTTCTCTTCACTGGACTGGCCAAGCCCAGTTTCTGTAACCATTCATTTTATGTTTTAGTCTCCAGTCCCCTAATCATCCTGGTTGCTCTTCTATTTTTTTTTAGAGTCTCAACATATTTTTATAGTGTAAATAGAATCAAGGTTCAATGAGCTGGAAGCCTTATCTATCCAGAAATCAGATCCAAATAAACCTGAGGCCAAATTTCCCAACACTTATGCTAAGATAACTGCTTTCCTGATAAAATAATTGCATTTAATGTAATTAAGATGACCAATCATCCTCCTTTAGGGAGGACAGTCCTTTTGTAACTTCTGTCCTCTCTCGAAGTGTCCTTTTCTGTAAATCTCTGTATTTGATCAATGCCGATCTGATCCGCTGTGTGTTATGTGACGTATTTGACATGACGATTCATCAAGGCTTGGTACAGTGCGGCAAGACACAATTATGAGACACATGCACTCTGCACAGGAGAATTGTTTTGAGAGTGTGCTGCATGCAAGAGTGCAGTGCACGCAAGAGTGTGGTGCATGCAAGTGGCTTTGTTTTTTTTCTTCAATTTGTGTCCTCATTGTAAAAAAGTTGGTCACCTTAATGTAATCAATGGTAGTGAGTATAGAGTCTGTCCATTTATGTACAGCAGCTTGCCCTACCAGTATTAATAAGTGTGGCTTTCTCCTTGGTCATTTCTTAATTCGGTTATTGTTTTCTGTTTTATTGTTTGAGTGGTGTCAATCCCTGTTTATCTGGATATAGACTGCTGGAGAGGATGAGCAGAGTGCAACCATGAACAGCACTAGTAGTCAGAAGACACACGGAAAGCTCCTTAGTCTTACTTGAACAGATTCAACCAGTTTCAACTGGGAAATCCTAAACAATCCAGATCAAGCCAAACTCAAAAGCGCTGGAGAATTTCTGGAAACTAAGCCTTCAGACAAACCAGCCATCAGTGGACACAGAGATAAGCCACATTTATAAACCATTCAAGAGACTATAAAAATACTAAGAAGGAAATAGAACACATCCTCCACCAACACTGGCAGGACAAGCTACTGTTTATAAACAGGGACCAAACACCACACTCACTATCCCTGATGTTAGCTAGTTAGGTAATGAAACATCTGCAAGCAAACAATCAAGCTCAGAAAACACCAAGAACTCCACAAGCCAGTGTTTCTCAAACTTAGCAACCTGAAGATGTGTGCACTTCAACTCCCAGAATTTCCCAGCCATCATGGAAGAAGTATACACATCTTAAAGCTGCTAAGTTTAAAAAATAAAGGTACAAGACTTATGATATTTTACTTGAATTTAAAAAGAAATATCTTCATTTTTATTATTATGCTAGAGACTATTCCTTTATCTAACCACATTTGCCAAGAAAACACATTCAAAATATCTTACGCATTAGATACTCTAAGTATGGCAGTCAGTGTTTCTTCCTCGTATGTCAAAACATCAACAGGTAATGCAGCACCAACCTGAAAGGAAACATGCCACACTGTTACTAAGATGCACTTTAAAAGTCTCAGTCATTAAAAAAGCTCTCATAAGAAGTTCAATTCTATTCCACCACTACATTTAGTTTAATGTGATATAATTACAAATCTGTTATTTAAGCTTAATAAAGAATGACCTGCAAGTTTAGTCAATATATTTCATTACAAGCCCAAACTTGTAATGGAGAGTAATGCACAAAATGAGATGATCTTGAATGTTTTTCATCATTATCATTTTTTAATCTACTTTTCTTGTACACATGAAAATCATCAAGGCCTCTTATATCTGGAAGAAACAGCTGGTATTTGTAATCAGAGGCATAGCCTGATCCTACCTTATTTAAAATGACTCTTTTGCTGCCAAAAACCATAAATGAGGTTTGGGAAGGGTTGTTTATCTCTTTAAGTACAAATGACAGCAAGGAACAGGGCAGTAATGCAATATCATTAATGGAATTTAATTTTTTGTTGACTGGAGTGTGTTTTCATTAAAACAGATGCACAGCCAATCAGCATTTGACATCTCTTACCCTTATTATTTTTCCCCATATAACAAAACATTGCTGTCATTTGATACTAGATTTTAATAATGAAGTTATTATGAAGCAGGAAACAGTGCCAGAGTGTAAAGAAACTAAGTGACCACTGTTTTGAAGGATATTAACTAATAGCAGATAAAGGCTGATATGCAAAGAACCACTTTATTAACAACCTGAATCTTAGCTCAGCATGGTATACAACTACAAACTGCAGTTAGTAAAAGTCTTCCTAAATACAGAGATTTCAATCAAACTACTTTTTATAGTCTTCAGTTCCAAATCACTCCCTTCTGTATAGAATGTAAATAAACCAGAATTGCAAAGGATTCATAAATTATTACCTCAACAATAATTCAGACAAAAATGACATACCTCACCATGGAGCCGTTTCAAAGCAGAGATGATAAGTTGTTTGAAATCAACAGGATTTAAACTAATGCCAGCTTCTTCAAACTCCCTATAATTCATTTTTTGTAAAAAAAGGTTTATTAGTAAGTATAATATGCCTCAAACATGTTAAAGTTACACAGAACTGAACAGAAATGGAATGGGAATATTTTTAAAAAGGGATTTGAACTTACAAATGGATCTTCAAATAACGGTATTCAGAAACATCATTCAGGACTATTTTTTCATAAGCAGTAGGCTTGATGCTCTTATTTTCATCGTCAAATTCAGACATCTTAGGATGCCCGCTTCTAAAAGACAGAACAGTCCATTCTGACATATTGCCAAGTCTTAAGCTAAAAATCACAAACTCTTAATTATGATCAATTATAACCTACACCTTAAAAATACATGCACTGGCAGGGAGGGGAAATGACTTATTTTTCATTTTATTGGTTCACTAGGCAATCTAAGCCAGGTTGCACAAATTTGTTAATAGTTATTCCCATACTGGCCATAGGTGAGTCCAAAGAAGCAAGTGTGGGAAGAAATAACCTTCTAGGTTCAGTTCCAAGTGGGGAAAAAGACACTGGATTCATGGAAGTTGCTTGGAAAGAAGGTTTAATGGTGGACAAGACCACATGTCTTAGAGCTCCTGAGCGAAAAAGGGAAGAGACACTGAGAGTCCCTTGGTTTGATGCCTTCTCTAAGCTTTGAACTTCCTGGGACACAGGAAGAGTATCCTGATTGGATGCTGACAGGGGCCATAGCTAGCTTTGTAGGTTGTAGGTGTGCTAAATTTGGTTGAATCCTGCTGGGTGATGTAATCTTCCCAGGTGCCATGTGGTCAGATCTTATGTTCTGAGGACCATGTCTTAATCCCATCACCCTGGAGCTGAAGTGGGGGGCAGGGAGCTGCTTTGTCTTTAAAGGCATGTTTCTCCTTTTTCATCCAGGGAAATATAATATTCTGCCTTTTTAATATTTCCTAGAATATTTCATTCTTCTTCTAGGAGAGGGGTGGGTGCTAACTTTCTACACAAGCTTAGAGACTTAGAAGAATGAGTGTGTGTCCATAGCTTAATTGGTGTTTCAGATTCACTCATGGGCATCTCTTCAATTAAAGTGATCTGGTGATACAATATGTCTGATCCAGAACAAGAAGCATCTTAAACTGTCAAGCTTAACAGAAGCTCACTTTTGCTTTCCTGTAGCCTAAAATAATTTAAATGTCAATGCAAAACATCAGATAAAAATGCAAGCTTGTAATTTTGTGGGCCACTCTATGGGGTGATAAATTGAAAGCAGTGTGATTTCAAGAAAGAGACTTGGCACCTCAGTATGTTTCCACCTGGAATCTTGCTCTGCTAAAAAATTACTAAAATATCTTTACTCAAACTACTTTCTTTGTTATATCCCCCATCAGTGATATGAATACTTTTTCATTACATCCAAACAATACATACTGTACACAATTTAAGCACACAACTTTTACCTAGAAAGGTTGAGTAACAATAATGTTTAAGTGTTACCACTAAAGGAGAGTATTTGTAGCCCAAAGTCGAAATGAGGCGCTCAGCGTCTTGTTTTCTTGCAGACGTTTCATTATCCAAACTAGGTAACACATCATCAGTGCAAAGCAGCATATATCTCGAACGAGAGATGCCTTTCAGCGCATCATCCTACATCATCCTATTCTCATCATCGTGGGCCAGCGGCATTGATGGGAGATGCATTGATAAAGGCATCGGGAAATGGAACTTAAGGACGTTAATGGAATTTTTTGAATTTTGTCTTGATCAGTTTTCTGCATATTATCCCCTAAGCAAAGCTCTGCCTAAATGCAGGTCATTGAGCTGGGCCAAAACTGATGTTCAGATAAGCTTAAGTGAGAATGAAAGATGGCAGGGTGCATTTCTTCCTCCCGGTTGTAAAACCCGCCAGTCCCTCCCTTCTGTTAAAGATCATCTCTACTTACACCGAGACCTTACAACGAGCGCTGATCGCTCATCCTCACGCATCCCCAACATGTGGCCAAACGGAAGCATCAAGAAGACGGGCCTCCAAACGCATTTGCCAATCGCAGGCCGACATTTCTCTTTCTGACCAATGGGAGTGCTGGATTGTATGTTTAGCTTAGAAATTAGGTGCTCTCTCTTTCAGGCATTGCCTGCTGGGAAATGTAGTTCTTTATCACGTGGTTACATCTGTACCTCTGATTGACCACGGGGTCAGTCTTCCGATTGGCTGAGGTATAAGCAAGCGAGGCTGACTTGAATTCCAATTTACAGATGGCTGCACGTTTCTCAATGTGGGGATGAAATAATTCTCTTTTTAAAAACCTGCATGACTAAGATCAGATGATTGACGCCTTCAGAAGAACCTTCTTAAAATGTGAAAGATATCTCGGATGCCTGAAATAAATCTAATTTGGATGATATCTTTCATGTTGAGTTAAAACTGTCTGTAAGGAGAAGTATGCAAGCAGGAACTTGGAGCAGAATAGTTTAAAAAGAGATTGCAATAAATCCCTCTAATCGCAAGAAAAGAAAGGAGGGATCCATTTGGGTGAAGCAAATCGTGACAGTTCTTACCCCCCCCCCTCCTTCTCTCTGTCTCACTCTCTCAGTATGCTTGAATTTGCTGCCTTGAACCAAGAACAAGCATGTTAATTACCTTGAGAAACTATATTTACAAGTGAAAGAAGCTGATTCTGATTTTGAATCTGCTTGGAAGATACAGGGAGGGGCCATTATCTCCGTCTATGGAACAAGGCAGGAAGAGGGCTAGTTTAGCAAACAGAAGACTGCATCTTTTCTGGCTCGCTCTCCCTGTGACCGTTTAAATGTGGCATGTCTAAGCAATTGTTCTCAGCTCTTTGCAGAACCATTCAGTTTGAAGTTATACTGGTCCATTCCATTGGCTTAAAACAAAGAGAGAGAGAGAGAGAAGGCTTCAGTGGGGCCATGAAAGGAACCTCTCCTTGGTTGCCTTGGAATTTAGGACACAGGTCTCCATAGCAACCAGCCATAAATACCTCTGGCTGAGCTATCCAACTCTGCATGGACAAGCCAACCTGAGAAACCCCAGCCAAATGAGAGAATCATTGTTGAGGCTCTCTTCTTTGACTCTTGTTTGGAAAATAAAAACATCTGAAAGAGTCAAGCCTTCGGAGTTTGCAGGCATTCAGTCTAAGCTGGGAACCCCAGAACTGGAGGTCAGCTCTGCAAGCCCGATCAAAGGGAAAATGCGAAAAGCCTAGTTTACTCCAAGTTTAGTCTGCAACGCACTGCAGTGGTTAAGTAGCGAATTGCAAGGATGTCTCCTAAATTCAGCTACCCGCTTGCAAGGTACCCCAGTAGCTTTGTGGTTTACTGCATCATTGGAACCTAATGTTGGGTTCCAATGGTGTTGGGCTGCATAAACTAATTTTGACAGTGTGTTCATTTAGATCAACATTCCTTAGTGTGGTATGGTAATTAGAGGCTCTCAAGAGTCTGCAAAATATAAATTATTTTCCAGTTATTTAAGACAATTGCAAAAAAAAGTCATTTTTATTTAGAATTTTCATGAAATATTTAATAACTTAATGAGTTCAATATTTTTACATGAATGAAATCTACAAATGCATCAGTTTTAATTTTAAATGGTATTTTTTAAATGTTTAAACGGTGATAAATGTACAAACAAAAGTTATTTGGGCCTTTTTAAAAAAGAGAATGGAGCCTGCAAGCAAAAAGTTTAAGAAACACCAATTTGGACTTTTGTAACTGTTCCTTCCTCTGCACCCTTCTGCATCTGTCGGTATATTTTGTTTGCTTGCAAAGGTAACTCTTATTTTTATAATGTTATTAGGCAAAGCATGACTATAGGAGAATGGATGATCTCCCCCAGCAGTTCCATATAGATATCATGGCCCTGCTGGATCCCAGTTAGGAGGGGGGAGTTGGTACTGGAACTATCTGATGAAGGATGGCAAGTCTCCTCTGGAACATCTGGGGAGTCCAGAGCTGGAGGACATTTTTGGCCCAGGCCCCTCTGGCAATGGGGGAAGTGGTCAACTGGACAGAGAACTTGCCTGCCTTCACAAGCACAGGAGGATGGGCCAAAGACAGGCAATGAAAATGAGTAACAACAGATCTTTGATGAAGAACAGCTGCCTCCTCCACCTCATCTCACTCCCCTGATTTTTTGGAAACCTTGACTTCTAGACTCAGACTCTTCTTTCAGCCTCTGGATTTGCATATCTTGCTTTATGGACTCTGACTCTGGCTTGTGGCTTATAGATCTTATTTTTTCAATTTCTGTATCAGGTTTGTGGACTTCTCCTTTCCTGTTTGGGGGCTTGTTTCTGGCAACTTGATTCAGTTGGTGGGTCTGTGTTACACTGACTGTGAGTGGCTGGTTGCTGGGCTTTCTTAATTATATTGCTCAAGGTTCCTTGGCATTTTGGCCAAGACCCCTTTTCTTGCAATGCTTCAATAAAAGCAAACAAAACCGGCACCTCGTGTTTGGTGTTCTTCATCGGCCTCAGAACCAGGCTGAGACCCAAATTGGGGACAACAATTTGGGTCTGTTCAGTTGAGGACCACTGTCCTCTTTTATGGGGTGCAGAGTCAAGATAGGATTATTTTAAGTCTCTTGAATGAAAAAAAGGCAGAGTTCCCTTTCTTGTCTTTTCCTTGGCCACACTCTATGCAGGGATACAACTTTCTCCAGATGTTCTTATATGGAACGTTGTGGATAGGTCTAACATTGTTAAAAGTACTTGGATTGAGAAGGCTTCCTGATCAGGGTAGACATGACAAACACCTGGTCCCCATGACAAATATACCTTTCTTCCTTCTTTGAATTAGTACTTTCAATGTACATACAATCCACCAGGAGCTCCCTCTGCAAAGAGAAAGCAACATCCATGCGTTTCAGTACTGATCCACTGGAGGGCCACAGGTGGATTCCAGAGGAGGTTGAGAAGGTAGTAATGTGCTTAATCTTGCCACTCTAGGACACTGCACTCTCTCTCTTTAACTCTTTGAGTTTTGTAGGAGGAAAACCTTGAAGGGAAGAGATCAGGCTGTGGTCCTGGGTGACTGATGGATGTTTTCCCATTCAAAGGGAGGTAGGAGGTTCTCACGCTGAAGAAGTAAGAGATATATGCCCTCATGCAGGTTCAATCTTCTGAGTCCCAGGGATGGGGAGAGCGCAGATCCCATGCTCCCCTGGCCCCCTTTCTATGCTTGTAAGCGGTGGGGAGGAGGGAGCAAACCTCCAGACAAGCTGTTTGCTTCCAGTTGTGTTGTCCCAGTGGTGGTATTCGACCGGTTCTGGAGAGCCGGTATCGGCGATGAGCAGTAGAGACTGAACCGGTTCTCTTTGCTGCCCTGTGGTTACCTCACCTGTCCGCCCGGGTTCCCATACTTACTTTTATGGCCAGAATTCAAAGTGCAGCTGCTTTGCGCGGTGCAGAACAGCGCCACGCAGCAGCTGCTGCAGCGACCACCATAGTGAAAACTTGCAGGAGGCAAGTTAGAACGCCTCTGCGCCTGCACAAAGTACGTGTTTGGCATGCGCATGCACGCAAAGTCTGTGCATGTGCACAAAACATGGCCACTAAGCCATGCCCACCGAACCGGTGGCAACTTCATTTGAATACCACCACTGTGTTGTCCCCAGAAACAAATCCAGATTCCCAGGAAGGAGGAGGGTATCCTGCCTCATTTCCTGGGAAAAGCTTGGTAGGGGGAGAGGGTGGACTTGTATGGCAAATCACAAGCAAGAAAAGCTTTACAAGGAAGGAGGTGCAGAAGATTGTGCCTGCATTCTTACTATATGCTGGATGACACTGAAATAGGGTTTGGATCCTCTGCAGCTCATTTTGTCTTAGGAAGGTAAGGGAACCCAGGAAATCATCTCAATCTATGTTCCTTCAACCCTTGTATTTCACACAGACTCACCACCAGTTATTGTTTGGGCTTAAGGCACATTTTGTGAACCTGCCTGCCTATAATAATGTAATCTGACTCTTAAAAAGCAAACCCTGAAGAAAGGGAAATGTAACATCCTAAACAAGACTCACTTAGCTGGATTTCATTTTATGTGAACTTTCATGGTTAATGTGTTCGGGGATTGGCATGTTGTGTGAACCCTGCCTGCAGGTATATAGATGTAGAATAACAGAGTTAGAAGGGACCTTGGAGGTCTTCAACCCCTTCTCAGGCCTGATGCCCTGTACCATTTCAGACAAATGGTTATCCAATCTCTTCTTGACAACTTCCAGTGTTGGAGCATTTACAACTTCTGAAGGCAAGTTGTTCCACTGACTAATTGTTCTAACTGTAAGGAAATCTCTCCTTCATTCTAGGTTGCTTCTCTCCTTCATTAGTTTCCATCCTTTGCTTCTTGTCCTGCCCTTAGATGCTTTGGAAAATAGCTTGACTCTCTCTTCTTTGTGGCAGCCTCTGAGATATTGGAACACTGCTATCATAGTCCTTTTCATCAAACAAGACATACCCAGTTCTAGCAACTGTTCTTTATATGTTTTAGCCTCCAGTCCCTTAAAACATCTTTGTTGCTCTTTTCTGCGCTCTTTCTAGTGTATATGTATTTTTTGGTTTCAAAAAGCAAGCCCTTCTTTGGGGGAGAAAGAAATAGGGAAAAAATGTACTGAAATGCATTTATTCAGTGCATTTCATCCCAATTTTTGCTGAGGATCAATGCCATAGTTTGCAACACACACACAATCACACACAAAAACTAACTGCTCAGTGCCACTGTAATCCTACACTAGCTCAGAAACACCCTTCCAGGAGTAGGATTATTATTGAATGGTTAAATGCACCACTTTCTAATTCTTGGCATTTATTTAGTTTTCAGTCTCAGATACATAAACTGGAAGCAATTTATACAGCCTTTCATAGAGACAAAGTTCTCTTCAACGAAGAAGGCTGAATGGTTTGTTCTGGTTAGTCCTGAGGCTAGATGAATGCTCCAATGAATGACAAAGCATTTGGAGATCCTCAAGATTCCTTCAACCTATTTGGAATTATATAATAGGACAGAGAAAGATGGCAAGCCATCCTTTAGCAAATGAGAGAACTGGAAAAAACCTTCTGGTGCTCAGTCAGGGAACTGGGGAGAATCTGGGCAAGAACTGGGCAGAAGATCCTGGAGGAGGAAACCATCATTTCACAAGTTCATGCCTGGAACTTCAGGAGTATCCAATATCAGGGGGATGAGGGTCCCCGAGGACTTTGCACCTGACTCTACTACTTTTGTAATCGATGGTTGAGACCAAAAAGCACACAAAAGCACAGATGCTGGACCTGGTTATTCTACAGCAGTTCCTGACCCTTCTGCCCCTGCAGATGGAGAGCTGGGTGCAGGAGTATGGAGCAAAGACCAGCTCCCAGGCGGTGGCCCTGGTGGAAGGCTTCCTCCTGAGCTAGGCAAAGGAGAAGAAGGAGCAAGTTGAGTTGCAGGTGAGATAATTTCATATCAGGAGAGTAGAAGGGGTTTAAATGTCATAAACAATGTGTTTGAATTCTATGCTCCTCATTACCAGTGCTCTGGTATTCATAAGATTTCACTAATTCTTGAAGGACATTGTTCCATTATCCATTTTTAGAAGAAAGATTTGGGACATCCTTTTCTTTCCAACTTAACTGATGGATATTGGGTGCTTTCAAGTGGTGTTGAAAGAACAGAACAAGATCCCATTTCATGGTGTGTGTTTTCCTTTCATTCTTCTTTTCTCTGGCTTATATTTCAAGTCCTTCACTGTGGAGATCACAGATCCTGAGGGAAAGAGGCATCTATTGGATCTATTGGCATCTATTCCCTCAGGAACTATTTTTCTTGAGGACTACTCAGGACGACACAAATCAACAAACATCCAGAGGTAATTCAAGACTCTCCCATTCCCCACAGAGATCTCAGCTGTCTCATCTTCTCTATGACTTTGCTATTATAGTACACCTCCTCCTATTTCGTTAATTTTACATTTTAAAATTCTGCCTCCCTCACAGGGAATAATAGGCTGAAGCTGACACTTCCTTATGATGAAGATGAAACAATGGTTGAACCTCCAACTCAAGTAAGAGAAGGAAAATTATTTATTAGATTTGTATTCTCCCTTTTCTTCTTCCTTTTTCTTTCTTTAAGCCCATGTCACACTGCACCAACGGATGCAAAGAAGATGTAAAACGTTAAAAAAAGCTTGCCATCCGTTGGAAAACGCTATGCATCCATTGTGTACTCACTGCATATGTGTTTCATACGCTCTATCCTTTGAGCATCCATCCACTGAGATTTCATCCGCTCAAGAAGTTTTGAGCTGCACAAAACTTTGTGAACAGATGAACTTTCCGCTGTGTACGATGTAAATCTGTGACATACGAGCAACAAACATTCTATGTCCATTTATCATCCGTTAAACGTCCGCTGTATCCTCTCTGCATCCTCTGGGCATCCCCTCAACTCACATCCGCTGCAGCTGAAAACGGAAAGAGGGAGGAAACAAAAGGTACACGGAACGTCTACACAGCGTTAGTAGCACAGAAATAGAAAGGATGCACAGTGAACAGTTTGCATCCGATATACATCCTCTAGGCTTCCTATGAACATCCCTTTAACATCTCTGCTACATACTACCCACGTCCGTTCTTTTCCTTTCTTTTCCGTTCTGTTTATGCAAATTTTTGCCACTTTTTGGAGCGGATGACAACAGATGGAGCCACCCCCGAAAATTTGCTCGTCCACTGTGTCCTTTTTGCATCTGTCGGCCAGTGTGACCTAGCCTTTACATTGTACTGTCTCCTTCCATTTTTCCCTCTTGTTTGGGATGCCTTATTTTCATGTTCCCAAGCAACAAAAATTCAAGTGAGATCCTTATTTAAAATATAAATACTTCTAAAAAGTACTCTTTGTGCTAATTATAATGCATACATTTCAATAATTATTTTTTTTACAAAATCCTTCACAATGCCCATTCTTTTTATCATTCTTTGACTTGATTTATGCAAGACTGCTTTAAAAATGACATAATATTCATAATGGCACATTACCATTTTTAAAAGCTTTGTTGCAAAGTTCATATTGTATTTTACAAATACAATGTTAACATTACAAAGACATAGGAAAACAAAGTTCATCAGATTAAAAGATAAGACTGTTAAAATTGACTGAAAGTGGCCATATAGAAAAGGCTCAGTATAAAAATTGTTCTGAAAGTCCCCTTTGGCTATAAAGGTTAAGAAATGTTCTCCTTAGGCAATGTTCTCTTTCTTTGTCTCCCATTCAGCCAATGGTTCAGACTATTAGCAGCTTCCTTTCTATATGAAGAGTTTTGTATCTTTGGATATTGATGGCACCTTACCAAATCTTCCAATCCACACATTTCCTTCTGCAAACATAGGGAGGATTAGAGTCACTGATAGGTGGTATTACTAAGGCCCACCTGCCAGTTGATTCTCTCCAGATGCTGAGGGTCTTTTGATGGTGGATAGATTAATGGGTTGAGAAGAGTGTTTTAAGGGTAGATGGTAGATGAATCAATCCAGAAGGAAACTGGAGTTACTTTCACTGAATGGCACTAAAAGTCCTGTAGTATCAAGTTGATAAAAGCCACTTAAAATATTTTTTCAGTCAAATGCTTTTTGTTCTGTCCATTTTCTCATCTCAATCCTGGAATCCTACTTAGCATAGACCTTAATGCATAACGTTGCTTTGGGAATTTCTAAAGAATAGGACAGATCTTGCAGTCCGTCCCAAGTCTATTCTGTACTTTTTTTTTTCAGGAGGGTATTGTGCCCTTTGAGGAGGTGGCTCTTTATTTCTCTGATGAGGAATGGTCTCAGCTGGATCCTCACCAAAAAGCTCTGCATCGGGAAGTCATGCTGGAAAATTATAGGAATGCGGCTTCTTTAGGTAAGGTTTTGTATTCTCCAGTCAGAGTTAATGCCATTGGCTGTTTCTTATTTAAAAATCTCCAAATAAAGGTAATCTCTTGAGAAGGAGAAGGAAAAAATATGCTGCTCTACTGCTCCTAGTATGAAAATAGATCAATGGCTTTCTGCTTAGATGCCTCATGCTATTTGTCATCTGTATTTCTATTTCTATTTAAACCAGTGTTAAAGAATTCCTTGGTTTGAGGTAATGCTAAACTCTGTTACACAGATTTTATACTTTTTGGCCCAGGTGTTTCTATATCAGTACTACGAAGGATTGCAATTCAATTAATTTTTGGGCTTAATGGGCTTTGCTTCCATTTCCTTTCTATCCTGAGTCCTGGAATTAGGACAAACTAGTGCCATTTTTCTGTTGCAAACATGCTGCTTAGGGTTAATACAAGAACTCTTTTTTTCTCTCTGCAGTCATGATCTTTGGCAGGAAAAAAAATTAAAAACACAAAGGTAGGTTTGTATAGGAAGAAAAAAAATAAGTTGCAAAATTAATTCTCACAGGGCTCTTCTGGAATTGGCCCACCTCCAATAAATGTTAGGTTTTCTACAAATGCTTTCTTGGATGTTTCTCTTAGTTTTTAAATTAAAATTTTGTTTCAGATGTTTGAAAGCTTTTATGTCTCATGAATAGAGATATTATAATTTATATACCATGGCATTATAAGTATACAAATATGCAATATATTGGAATTTGGCATAATATCAGAGGGAAATTGGTGTGACTTTTGGAAGATTGACCTTTTTTCTTAATCTTGCTAACATTTTTATTTCTCTTTTCCTTTGAAGGTAACAATGGGCAGGAGAATAAAGAATCAATTGAATCATTCCAAAAGTTCAGACTTGGGAACAGAACAGAGAAGCCTGCAAATCAAATGGAACAACAAAGGCAGGAGAGAAACCTGTCAAATAATTGGAATAAGGAAAGCTTATCTTCAGTTGATGCTCAGTTGCAAGGCTTTCTTGACCAACTAGGAAAAATAAAGAAAAAATATGTTGGGACAGATTTAGGACTATTCAAAGACATATTAGATGTAAATGAATATTATCCAACCCAACCCAAACCAGAAGACTATATATGCAATGACAATGGAAAAAATTACAATGGGATTTTCACTCTTTCTAGAGAAAGAGCGACATCTCATAAAAGGATGCACGTAGGAGAGAAGCCATTTAAATACATTGAGTGTGGAAAGCACCAACATGGTCATCTTACTTCCCAAAACAGAAGACACATCGGGGAGAAGCTATATAAATGCATGGAGTGTGGAAAGGGCTTCAGCCAACACAGTAATCTTCTGTCCCATGAAAGGATCCACACAGGGGAGAAACCATTTAAATGCATGGAGTGTGGAAAGTCCTTCACTCAATGTGGTCAACTTACTTACCATAATAGGATGCACACAGGGGAGATGCCATTTAAATGTGGAAAGACCTTTACTTCCAGCAGTCATCTTATTTCTCATAGAAGGATCCACACAGGGGAAAAGTCATATAAAATGTATGGAGAGTGGAAAGGGCTTCAGCCAACAGAGTAGTCTTGCTTCCCATAAAAGGATCCACACAGGAGAAAAGCCATATAAATGCATGGAGTGTGGAAAGACCTTTACTTATAGCAGTCAACTTGCTCCTCATAAAAGGATGCACACAGGGGAGAAACCATATAAATGTTCGGATTGTGGAAAGGGCTTTAGACAATACAGTCATCTTACTTCCCATAGAATGATCCATACAAGGGAGAAGCCACATAAATGCATGAAGTGTGGAAATACCTTTCATTACAACAACTATCTTACTTCCCATAGAAGGATCCACACAGGGGAGTAGTTATATAAAGGTAGAGCATGTGGCAAGATCTTTACTTACAAGAATCAATTTTCTGGTAATAAAAGGATCTATACAGGGGAAAATCCATACAAATCCTTGGGAGTGCAGAAAGGGTTCCAGCCAAACTAATAATCTTACTTCCCTTAAGAAGATCCATACAAGAGAGAAGCCATGTAAGTGCATGGACTGTGGAGAGAGAGCTACAGGAGGAGGAATGATGTAATTTCCCCTACAGAGATGAGAATCTGTTAATTCTAGATTTAATTAGTTAAATCCATGGATTTTCTTTTCAGAAGTGAGTTTCCAGTTCCTCAATTGTTTCTTCCCCCTTGATCACCCTTAAAGTGTTTAAAATACCCTTCTTTTGACTAATCTTAGAATTGTTTCCCCCTTCCTTCTTATTCCTTAATACTTTCTCATTTTATTAAACCTGTGCTTCTCTATTCTCACAATAAGTTGCACAATTTTGTTGTCTGAAGAGGATGATGAAATCCACTGCATCTGCTCTGATAGAAAGGTAGGACCCTCAGTTAAAGGGAAAAAAACCTTTCTGGTGTGCCAGGTGTGAGAGAAATCACTCTAGATCACAGTGCAGGTTCAAAGTAGCTATATGCCAAGGATGTGAGCGAAAAGGGCACATAGCAAGGGCCTGCCGGGCATCTCAGTCAGCTTCACACTGGCAGAGACAACCTAATTCCCCTATGCAACCATATGTCTCACAACCGGGAACCCGCAGATCCCGATTCATTAAGCACAAACGAGGGGATGACCAAGCCGCTGCTATGGGAGAAGAACATTGGACAATTGTTGGACATTCTGATGCATATTGTTCAAAAAAGATCCATGTATCAGTCCAGATTGAGGCACTCCATGCGATATAGAGGTGGACACAGGATCTTACTTATCCATGATGCCCTGGAAGAACATAAAAAAACAGTCCCAGAAATAACCACACAACAACTAAAACCTCAAAAGATACTTTTAAAAGACTACCAAGGAAACTGCATTCCAGTGCTGGGAAGCGGAGTTTTCAAAATTGCATTCAAGGACTTTGTGCATCATCAAATTGACCATCATGGTCAAGGATTTTCCCAGTCTTCTTGGGATGGAGTGGTTTGATGCCCTGGGGCTGGAAGTGACTGGCATCAATATTATCCAAGAAGATGACATCTAAGAGAAACTGCTGCAGGAGTTCCAAGATGTCTTCAATGGGAGTCTCGGCAAGTATAAGGTCACCGCGATTTCTTTCAGCCTAGACCCCACTTCTGCCCATCAGAATGAAGGCACATAGGGTTCCTTTTGCTGAGCAATTACATGAGCAATTTGACAAACTAATTGCCCAGGGAGGTTTGGAGCCGTTTGACCACACTAGGTGTGAGACACCTATAGTTACTCCAATCAAGCCAGGTGGCTCAGTCTGCATATGCGCCGACTACAAATGCACCATAGATTGAGCATTATAACAAAGCACCTACCCCATGCAGGTTGTACAGCAACCTGTTACATTCCCTGGGAAAAGGAAAAACTTGAAAAACTTGATCTAGCCCAGGCATATCAGCAGTTACCAGTAGATGATGCCACCACAGAAGCATAGACTATTGTAATTCACAGAGGAGCATTTAAGTGCCACTGGTTGCAATTCGCGGTGAGCGTGGCTCCAGGACTTTTCTAAAAGATAATGAAATGGCTCTAAAGGGCGTTCTAGGGATGGTATCTTACTTTAATGTCCTTGTGTCTGCCAGCAACAAAGAGCAATTAAGTCATCGGTTACAAATAGTATTGAGTAGATTTCAGGAAGCCGGACTCAAAGTTAAAAAAGAAAAATGCCAGATAGCCATGCCCCAAGTTGAATTTCTGGGATATCTAATTGATGGGATGGGCATACACCCTACCAGCAGAAAATTAAAAGCTATAAAGGAAGCCCCCACTCCAACAATTAAGACAGAACTTCAGGCATTCCTCGGCTTATTAAACTGTTACAGTATTTTTCTGCCACAGAAAGTGACCGTTGCTGAACCCTTATACAGACTACTTGATAAAAAGGCAGACTAGAAATGGGGATGAAACGAAACAGCCGTATTCACTGCCATAAAATAATTTTAACTTCAAATAGCATCCTTGTACAATACAATGAGACTTTGCCCCTCGTGTTAATCTGCAAAGCCTCCCCTTTTGGAATGGAGCGGTCCTTAGCCACCGGATACCAAATGGTAATGAAGCCCCAATTGCATTCTATTCCAAATCATTTTCCAAAGCCGAACGGAACTACAGCCAGCTGGATAAGGAAGCGCTGGCTGAAGTGGCAGGGGTCAAGGGATTCCATGAGTACTTTTATGGATGGGACTTTGAATTTAATTGCAGACTATAAGCCTCTCCTTGGTATCATAGCCAGGGACCGACCAACCCCAAACATTTTATCCCCAAGAATGACAAGATGGACTGTGTTCTTAGCTGCTTATCAGTACCACCTCATCTATTGTCCAGGCAAAACTATTGACAATAAAGACGCACTCAGCCACTGCCCACTTCCAGACCTTGTTGAGGACCCTACCCCAGCCACATCCATTCTCCTAATCAAAAACTGTGAGGACTTTGTGAGCAGTTCTATTATAGCAGCTAAGATTGCAAGATGGATAGACAAGGACAGAACTTTGGCAACAACTTTAGATTAGATTAGAATTCTTTATTGGCCAAGTGTGATTGGACACATAAGGAATTTGTCTTGGTGCAAATGCTCTCAGTGTGCATGAAAGAAAAGATACATTTGTCAAGAATCATAAGGTACAACACTTAATAATTGTCATAGGATACAATAAGCAATCAAATCATACTAGAAAACAGTCGATATAGATCGTAAGGATACAAGCGACAAAGTTACAGTCATACAGTCAAAAGTGGGAGGGGATGGATGATAAGGAGTGATGAGAAGATTAATCATAATAGTAGTGCAGACTTTGTAAATAGTTGGACAGTATTGAGGGAATTATTTGTTTAGCAGAGTGATGGCATTTGGGAAAAAACTTCTCGTGTCTAGTTCTGGTGTGCAGTGCTCTATAGCGTTGTTTTGAGGGAAGGAATTGAAACAGTTTATGTCTGGGATGTGAGGGATCTGTAAATATTTTCACAGATCTCTTTTTGACTTGGTGTGATTTTAAATTTAAGATTTTAAACTTGATGTGGAGGGGGAGGCAGGAGGGAACTGTGGAGAGTGAATTCAATCCATTCAAAACTCACCAAATGGAATTGTCTGTGCTAAAGGGGTGTTTGCTATGGGGGGGACAGAGTTGTAATACCCCAACTATTAAAGGACTCGGTATTGGTAACATTGCATATGGGTGACCCGGGAATTGTTAGAATGAAGGAATTGGCCAGGAGTTATGTTTAGTGTCCGGGAATGGATAAGGAACTTAAAGGAATGGGTTGCAATATGCTGGCCATGTCAGGAATCCAGACCAGCATCACCCACAGCACCCATACACAAATGGGAAACCCCTAAGGCACCATGGTCCCATATACATGTAGACTTGACAGGGCCAGTGCAGGGACAGACATTCTTAATAGTGGTAGATACCTATTCCAAGTGGCTTGAGGTAGCTATCATAACCACTACCACGGCAGAAGCAATAATTAAGTATTGAAACTCATTTCCACACATGGCCTACCCAACGTTGTGGTATCAGACAATGGGCCCCAATTGACAGCAAATCAATTAGTTTCTTAGTGGGACAAGGAATCCACCATGCCCTCTCAGCACTGACACACCCCTTGAGTTATGATCAAGCTGATAGGATGGTGTGATCAACCAAGGAAACATTGGCCAGAATGAGCTCCAGAGATTGTCAGGAAAAAATAGATAAACTATTACTAGTTCAACATATCACCCCTAGTGCCACCACACATAGAAGCCCAGAGGAACTTTTAATGGGCCGGAAAATAAGATCCCAACTGGACAGGCTGAACCCAAACCAGTGGTGGTATTCAACAGGTTCGCACCGGATCAGGCAAACCGGTAGCAAGAATTTGGCGTGGGTTGCCGAACCGGTAGTAAGTTCTGACTGGCCACACCCCCAATCTGGTTGCCCTCCCGCCCGATGCTCACTTACCCACCTGCCTAACATTCGCCTAAAGTATTTCTTTTTTTTCCCTCCCAACAATCAGCTGTGCATAGATCAGCTGTGCCGGGATTCCCCTTGCTGAGGCTCAGGAAGTCAAAAAAGGGAGGGAGGAGCTCAGCCCCAGAGGAGCCTTAGGGGAGCAGAAATGCCCTCCAGAGGCTCCTTGAGGCTAGGAAGCTCCCAAAATGGAGCTTGGAGGGGTGCTGCGTGCCCTTCCCATGCTCTGTTTTTTCCTTCCTGAGCCTCAGAGGAAACTTAGGGGAGCAAAAACGCCCCCCAGAGGCTCCTCTGAGGCTAGAAATCTCCCAAAAATGGGTGGGGGGCAAAAAAACAAAAAAAGCCACACCCGCCCAGTCACATGGCCACACCCACCAAGCCATGTCCACAGAACTGGTAGTAAAAATTTTTGAATCCCACCACTGATCCAAACTATAGTACAGAGACATCCATGGACTCGACCAGCAAATGCCAGTCATTTAATGTGGGCAATCTATGCCGATAATTACACAGGAGGTGCTACTTGGGTACTGGCCAAAATAGTCCAGATTACAAGTCCCTGATTTTACCAAGTAGAGCTAGAGGACGGTAAGATCTGGAGAAGGCACATAGACCAACTCCGGGGATGTCTAGACAATAATAGCAAAAAACACACGGGAACCGAACCAGCCCTGACAACTAAAACCACTGAAAATCAATTTAGTCAAATACCAACACTATCCTCAAACCCAGAGTGTACATGCAACCACTTAGCTGAAGAACTGGGTGTCCAGCAAAGCAGTTCTGAGGATCCTAGACCGACAGAGCCAGCTATGCCCTTCGAAGCATTTCCATAAGCTGACTCAGGAGCAGCAGCAGACCAGTCTACACAGGTCAATGCTGCCGAACCAAATTAACTGTGCAGGTCAAGTCGTGCCCCCTGAAGGCCTGCCTACTTGTGTGATTACGTACAATAACACAAACCTGATTGGGTAACCCCGTTCTAGGAGGGGAGGGGTGTTGAATATGCAACGAGAGTGAAGGCTGATATAGACTTCACTCATTACTTCATTTTCCAGGTGGGAAAATGAACAGCTGTCAGTGGCTAAAAGTATCGGACATCTCTGTGTTAAAGGGAGCTGTCAAGGTGCACTGCCACAGAGTTTTGTTACCAGAGCTTTAATAAAGAACTATGTTCTTGCTACTGCTGTCCTGCATCATCATTTCACCCACTATTTTAACAGATTCCTATACAGTCAGTGGAATAAAAATCTAGACAAGTGGGGAGGAGGGAGACGGAGGATGACATGATAGCAGTGTTCTAGTATTTGAGTGACTGGCACTAAGAGGTGGGGATCAATTTATTTTCAAAAGCACCAGAGGACAGAACAAGAAACAGTGGAGAGAAGCAACCTGGAATTAAGGAGAAACTTCCTAAAACTGAGGACAATTAACCAGTTGAACAGCTTGCCTTCAGAAGTTGTAGGTACTTCAACACTGGAGGTTTTTAAGAAAAGACTGGACAGTCACTTGTCTGACATGGTATAGGATCTCATGCTTGAGCAGGGGGCTGGGCTAGAAGACCTCCAAGGTCCCTTTCAACTCTATTCTGATTCCATCTAGAAACTTCAATGTGCTAGAGACACCACTGGCTTTCTTAAGTAGAGTGTTTTTGCAATATTGTGTTTATTTAATTTCACTGGTTCTTATTTTACAATGCCTTGAGATAAAATAAAGACATTTTTAAGGGCAATTGATCAGTCATTGTTTATGTACAAGTTTCTTCAAAAAGAAATCCTTTTCCTCCACCTCAATTATCCTTTTAATCCTTGTAATTTAAAAAAGTTTTTCTGCATGCACAGACAGTGAAGAAGTGAAAACTCTATTATTAATGAATCTCAATCTCAAAAGATTACATCTACATGGAGGGAAGCATCTACATTATATCTATGTGTACAGTACATATGTAAATCTATAATGTACATCTACATCTATAGGGAGGGAAACAAGAAGGGGCTTGTCTCTGTCTGAGACGCAGTACTTTTCAAAATCAAAATCTTCATTAACAATTTAGATGGGAATAGAAGGAAACTTATCAAATTTGGGGACAATACACAGCTAGATGGAATTGCTAACACTTCAGAAGATAGGTTCATGGTCCAGAAGGATCTGGACAGATTTGAACACTGGGCCTTACCCAGTAAAATGCAGTTCAGGTTTTAAACTTATGCAAGAAAATAATGAATGTACAAATACGGAAGAGGTGGTATCTGGCTCAACAGCAGTAACTATAGAAAGAACGCAAAGAAGGACGACTAAGGTGATTAAGGAACAGGAGAGTAAAACATGAGGAACATTTGCAAGAACTGGGTTCTAAGGAAATGAAGAGAAGAACTAGGAATGACGTAACAGGAGGAGCTTTCCAATACATTAGGGACTGACATAGAGAAGATGTTAACCTGTTTTCCAAAGCACCAATGGTAAGATAAGTAATAGATGAAAACTTATCAGAGATATCCTGACGAGAACCAAGAAGAAATTTCCCGACAGAACAATTAACTAGTGAAACAGCTGGTCTCCAGAGGTTTTGGGTGCTCTATCACTGCAGCTTTTCAAGAAGACATTAGACAGGCCTTTCTCTGAGATGGTACAGGGTTTCTTGGTCCAAAACCTGCAAGGTCCTTCCAACTCTGTTACTCTGTATTCTATATTTTGAAACTTAAATAAGAAGAAGGCTGAATCCTATTCTCTGTCCCTTCGCTCCCTGTATAAAAAGATGTAACTTTCTACTGAACCCTTCTGAAATGTGAACTGTGTAACACTGGGTGTAACACTGTCAGAAACAATTGGATAAAGAAGGTTATTGATCAGAGGGAAAAACAACCTCATTCTTTCTGGGCCCTGATGGAAAATGCACTGTTTCCACTATTTGCATAAGCACCTTCGGTGCCCAGAAAAAGAGGACGAGACACCGTGCGATTCACCAATCGGCCACTGGAGGGCGAACGCCAGAGGAGAACGGGAGGGAAGTGACGTCACTGCAGAACGAGGAGGGAAGTGCACGTCACTGGACCTGACGCATGGCTCGTCTCCAGTTAACCCGTTGAGCTCCGCAGAGGATCCAATGGGTGCCGAAAGTCTTGAAGGGGGAGACCTGGAGGTGGGCAGGGGTGAGTGGCGGGAGGGAGGGTGAGTGTGTCTCCGCGTGCAAAAGGGGGGGGGAGCAGAGGGTGCTCGTGCGAGGGAAGGAAGGGAGAGAAGCCAAGTCCTCGGGCAGGTTCAATCTCCTCAGTCCGGGCGGTGGGAGAGCCCGGTTCCATGTTCCCCAGCCGCCCTCTCCACGCAAGTGGCAGGCAGAGGGAAGCGGTGCTCCGGGCGGCCGCGTTGCCCCGGGAACAGACCCCGAGAGGAGGAGGGGTCCCGGGGGAATCCTTCGCCCCCTCACAGCCTGGAGAGAGCTCCGAGGTGGGAGATGGGAGAGCTGTGAGGGCGAACCTGGCAGCAGGAAAGAAGAACATGGTTGCCGGGAGGCGCTGCAGGAGGTTGTGCCCGCCTTTCTCCTTCTGTGCTGGAGGACGCTCAAATACATAGAAATTGAAAAAATTGACCATCCAAAATGCGTTTATTCAGTGCTCCAAATCCTTGAGCCTTGGTGGCTGAGTGAAAAGAGTGCAGTAGTGCAGGCCACTTCTGCTGACTACTTGCTGCTGTAATTTGGGAGTTCAAATCCCACCAAGGTTGAACTCAGCCTTCCATCCTTCCAAGGTCAAACAATATGCTGACTCTGTGAAAGCACGAGAAAGCAGTATATAAGTACTATTCCTATTGGAAATAAATCCCAAATTTTGTGCGCACACATTCCTGCACAAGTGCTGCTCAATGCTGTACTAGCTTAGAAAAATATATCTTTCCATTAGAAATGAGTGTTCGTCAGCTGTTTAATCCACCACTTTCCATTTAATCTCACATACAGAAATTGGGCATCATTTGTATTACTTCTCTTGGAGGCAAAAAATTGGACAGAACACTGGATTGGAGGTCTTTGGAGATCCAAAACATTCCCTAAAATGTTTTTGGAGTTGCAGGACAGAGAAAGAATGAAAAGCCAATCTTTAGCAAGTAAGGAAATTGGAAAAGGCCCTTCTGATGTCCAGTGTGGGAGCTATGGGGAGATCTGGACAAGAACTGGGCAGAAGATCCTGGAAGAGAAAACCATCCTTTTAGAAGTTCAGCCCTGGAAGTTCAGGAACTTCCAACACCAGGAGGATGAAGGTCCCCGAGGACTTTGCAGCCGACTCCATTCCTTTTGTAGTCGATGGTTGAGATCACAAAAGTACACAAAAGCTCAGATGCTGGACCTGGTTGTTTTGGAGCAGTTCCTGGCACTTCTGCCCCTGCAGGTGGAGAACTGGGTGCGGGAGTGTGGAGCAGAGACCAGCTCCCAGGCGGTGGCCCTGGTGGAAGGCTTCCTCCTGAGCCAGGTAGAGAAGGAGAATATTGATTGGCAGGTGAGAGACCTTTATTTGGGAGCTTAGAATTGATTAAATCTTATAGTCTAAATCTGTGTTTGAATTCTTAACCCTTGCCTACCAAAATTCTTTGGCATTCAGTATACATGGAAATATTTCCAATTTTTGTCAGACATTTTTCTGTTTATTTGCGATAGTCGTTCCTTTCCTACTTTCCAACCTCACTGATAGACTTCTGGGACTTTGGAGTGGTGTTCACAGAAGAAGTGTCCACTTTTTGATGTATATTGTCCATTCATTCTTGTTTCCTGCCTACTTTTTCAAGTCCTTCATGGTGGAGATCAGAAATCCTGAGGGAAGGAGGCATCCATCAAGTTCATCTCCACAAATGTTTTTCAGGAGGATCTCTCAGGATGATCTAAATCAAGACACAACCAGAGGTAATACAAGGCTCTCCCATTCCCCAGAGAGGTCTCAGCTCTCTCATCTTCTCTATGTCTTCTCTTCTATAGAACACCACCACCTACATTATGAATTATGCAGTTTAAATTTTATCTCCCTCACAGGGAAGAATAGAGGAAAGTTGGCCTTTCCTGATGGTGACACAATGGTTAAAACTCCAGTTCAAGTAAGAGGAAATTAATTTATTAAATTTGTATGCTTCCTTTCCTTTAGAAAGTCAAGCTGATGTACATAGACAGTCTCCTTCCGTTTTAATTTCTTGGATCAAAAGTTGAAGTTGATTCTTTTTATAAAATATTTTTTAAGATTAGTCCTTTAAATTTCCAATTATTATAATTGTACTCATTTATTTATTGAATTTATATTGCTGCCTATTTGCCCATAGAGACTTGAGGTAGTTTACAGAATGTGAAACCATATTTAAAATAAAATTTAAAGAAAATAACAAAAAGAATCAAATAATAAAGTACAATAGAACAAAATCTGGAAAGAAATCAATAAAAAATCACCCTCCCAACCCCACGCCCCAACAACAGTAGATCTCAGGAGCCATTTGATGGGCTCCATCCCGTTCTTGGTTCCCCAGGCCCGCTGGCAGAACCAGGTCTTTAGTGCCTTCCGGAAGACTATTAGAGAGGGGGCCATTCTAATCTCTGGGGGAAATGATGTATCAGAGAGAGGGAGCCACCACAGAGAAGGTCCTTCTTCTGGGTCCCATCAGGTGTATCTCCCTCAGGGATGGGATCCGCAACATTCCCTGCCTCCCTGCTCTCATGGGTCGGGTAGATATGACTGGCAGGAGACATTCCCTCAGATAACCTGGTCCCAAGCCATGAAGGGCTTTAAAGGTGACAAATAGCATCTTGAATTGCACCTGAAAGCAAATCAGCAACCAATGCAGCTCCCGCAGGAGAGGTGAAACTTATGCACACCGGGTTCTGCACAAAACCATGTGGGCTGCATTTTGCACCAACTGGAGCTTCCAGATGTTCTTCAAGGGCAGCCTCATGTAGAGCACATTGCAATAATCAAGATGGGAAGTGACTAGGGCATGAATCACTGTGAGTAGTGACCATTTGTCCAGGAACGGGCGTAACTGGTGCACAACCTGCAGTTGCACAAAGGCCCTCCTGGCCACAACTTATGCTAATTACTCACTTTTCAAATAATCCTTCAGAATGCCCATTTTTTGGGTAACTCTTTGTCTTGGTTTGGTCAGGGGTACAGAAAACTGTCTATTCACATTGGCAGTCCTAATGACTTGATTGATGCCTGAATTTGGAGGCTAAACAGTCCAGCTTTGCAAAAGCTAAAAAATCCCCTCGGGAAATTCCTTCTGTTTTGTTATCTTCCATTTAGTCGATGTTTCAGATTACAAGCAGCTTCTTTACAATTTGACGAGGACCAGAAACAAATTCCTGGATGATCTTTCCCAGCGCTTTCATGAAGGTGTTGAGGAGAGGCAGGATTGCTCTTCCTTGGGACACCACGAGACATTTACGAAAATGCTGCAAGGAATCCTCCCCCCCCAAACACAGAAACGTTTCCTTCTGCAAACACAGGAAGGATTGGAATCACTGATAAATGGAGTTTTAGAACCCCAGATACCAATTGATTCCACACATCTTTGACAGTTGCTGGAAGGGATGGGTGAATAGATGGATGATTTATTTTATTTATTTTATTTGTCAATCGTTTACAAGATAATAGGTATAAGGATAAACACAGTTATGACTATAAGAAATGAGTACACATAAGAAAAATAATAAGAAAATTAAAAAAAATAAAAGAAACAATAGGACAGGGACGGTAGGCACTTTGGTGTGTTTATGCACGCCCCCTGTAGACCTCTTAGGAAAGGGGTGAGCTCAGTGATGATATCAATCGATCTAGAAGGAAACTGATCTTACTTTCACTGATTTGTAGGAAAGTCCTACAGAATCAATCAGATTGATAAAATGTATCCAAAACATTCCTTCAATCCAAACCTTTTCTCGTCCAATTTTTCATATAAACCCTGGAATGCTATTTAGCAGAGCCATTTACTTTGGTGCATAGCTTTGCTTTGGGAATTTATAAACAATGAGACCAGTTTTTTTATAATTCCTCCTGGACCTTTTGTGTACTCTTTTTCCCTGTCAGGAGGGCCTTGTCTCCTTCGAGGAGGTGGCTGTGTATTTCTCCAAGGAGGAATGGTCTCAGCTGGATCCTGACCAAAAAGCTCTGCATTGGGAAGTCATGCTGGAAAATTACAGGAACGTGGCCTCTCTTGGTAAGGGTCTTTCCTATTCTCCAGTTAGAGACTTCAGGAAGACATTTTGTAGGATACCGCTAGCTGTTTCTTATTTTAAAAATCTCAGATAAATGTTATCTCTTGAGAGGAAGCAGGTAGAAATATGCCATTCTCCCGCTCCTAAGAAGGAAATAAATCTGTAACATTCTATTTAGATGCATCATGTGTCAGTTAGCACCTGATGTATTTTCTGTTTCTGTTCAAATATATCAGTGACAAAGTAACTGGCTTGCTGTAATGCTTGCTTGGCTTGCTGTAAGGCTAAACTCCATCACAGATTTCAGCTTTTTTGACTCAGATAATTCCATATCAGACCTGTGCCACTATGATGGCGCAGTAGTTAGAATGTAGTACTGCAGACTACTTCTGCTGGCTGCTGGCTGCCTGCACTTTGGCAGTTCAAGTTTCACCAGGCTCAAGGTTGACTCAGCCCTCCCTCTTTCTGAGGTTAGTAAAATGAGGACCCAGATTGTTAGGGCAATATGCTAACTGCTTCTGTTTGATTTCTCTCCTGCACCTTGGAATTAGGGATGAAATGGTACCGATTTTCCATTGCAAACATACAACTTAAGGTTAATAAAAAAAACACTAGGCTTTTTTCCCTCTTCAATTATGCAATTTTGGTCAAGGGGAAAACAAAATGCAAATGGAATGTATTTTGTATCAGAAAAAAAATCAAAAGGAATTTAGTTCTTGCAGGTCTCTGTTGGAATTGGCACCCTTCCAATACATGTAAGATTTTCTCCTCTGATTTTGCTTTAACTCAGAGCTGACTCTTCTTGAGATTTGAATGTATGGATAATTATAAATAAAAAGAATGTTTGCTGTCCTTAAATCTTCTATGCTTCATTAATGTGGGAATTATCATTTATACCATTGTAAGCAATCAATTGCAAGTAATCTTTTGAAAAGTTTCAAAGGGCAAAATGATGACTTCTGACTGGTCCCTTTCCTTAACCTTGCTCTCATATTTATTTCTCTTTTCCATTGAAGGTGATAATGAGCAGGACCACAAAGAGTCAAGGGAATCATTCCAAGGGTTCAGACATGGAGACATAATGGAGAAGCCTGCAATTCAAACGGAATTCCAAAGGCAGGAGAGAAATTTCTCAAATAATTGGAATAAGGAAAGCTCATCTTTCATTGAGGCTCATATGCAGGAGTTTCTTGAGGAAGGGGGGGAAATACAGAAAAAATATATTGGGAAAGGTGTAAAACTATCCAAAGATACATTAGAGATCAATGAACATAATCCATCCAAATCCAAAGGACATGATAATAAATGCAAAGACAGTGGAAAAAATTATAATTGGTCCTTGCATAAAAGTCTTCCCATCGGGGAGAAACTGGAGAAAAGCATAAAGAATGGAAAGAGCTTCTGCGAAAGGAAGACTTTTACTGCTCAGGAAAGGAACCACACAGGGGAGAAGCCATACAAATGCATGGAATGTGGAAAGAGCTTCAGCCAATCCAGTGGCCTCGTAATTCATAAAAGGATCCACACAGGGGAGAAGCCATTTAAATGCATGGAGTGTGGAAAACACTTTACCCAAAGTGGTCATCTTAATTCTCATAAAAGGATCCATGCAGGGGAGAAGCCCTATAAATGCACAGAGTGTGGAAAGACCTTTGCTTATAGCAGTTACCTTAATTGCCATAAAAGGATTCATAAAGGGGAGAAACCATATAAGTGCATGGAATGCACAATGACTTTTACTCGGAGCAGTCAACTTACTCGCCATGAAAAAATCCACACTGGAGACAAGCCATATAAATGCATGGTCTGTGGAAAGACCTTTATTCAAAACAGCCAATTAACTTCCCATAACTGGATCCATACAGGGGAGAAGCCATACAAATGTTTGGAATGTGGAAAGTGCTTCAGTCAAAGTAGTTCCTTTACTTCCCATAAAAGGATCCACACGGGGGAGAAACCCTATAAATGCACAGAGTGTGGAAAGGAGTTTCGTAATAATACATCTCTTGTGAGACATAAAATGATCCACACCAGGGAGAAACCATATAAATGCATGGAGTGTGGAAAGGGCTTCAGCCAACAGAGTAAACTTACATCCCATAAAAGGATCCACACAGGGGAGAAGCCATTTAAATGCATGGAGTGTGGAAAAAGCTTCAGACAACCCAGAACCCTCATTATTCATAAAAGGATCCACACAGGGGAGAAACCCTATAAATGCAAGGCATGTGGAAAGGGCTTTCGTGATAATGCATCCCTTGTGAGGCATAAAAGGATCCACACCAGGGAGAAACCATACAAGTGCATGGAGTGTGGAAAGGGCTTCAGCCAACATAGTCATCTTACCTCCCACAAAAGGATCCATTTCAGGGGAGAAGCCATTCAAATGCATGGATTGTGGAAAGGGCTTCAGGAGGAGCAATAACCTAACCTCTCATACCAGGGTCCATTTGGGTGAGGATCCATGTACATTCTACATTTAGTGGGTAAAATCTATCCATTTTTTATTCATGTATAGGAGGAAAGGAAAGATTTCCTTGAGTCTGACCCTAATAACTGGAAGCTCCAGAGAGATGAATTTACCAATGAAAAGAAAAAGAATGGTTGTGTGCCATTTTAATTATGAATTGTAGATTTTTGAATGTAGCCAATGCTGTTGCACATCAAAAAGAAAAAAATCTTTTTTTAAGTTTATATTTCTTCCACCTGGGAGCCAATTCCAAGCAATTGACCACTTGGGATTCTGAGCTCTGTGGTTTTATGAAGGTTTTTTTTAAGAAGTGAATTTCTTACTTCCTAATTGTTTGCTCTTCCCGCGAGATCATAGTTCTGGGACGGATGCGAATACATTTCACAAATGCTGCTTCCCCAAGCAAAAAAGGAGCTGCATTTCCATGATGCATCTTTTGAAGACAAAACTTTATTAAAGTTTCTTCCATTATAGCAGACATACAGGTAGAAATTCAACATATTCACAGTCAGTTTAAATACTTCACATATTCCTTCTATAGCCTAATCTTACAAATGCTCCTTCCCCCATCTTTCTCATTCCTTAATATATTCACCATTTATCAGAGTATGCTAAACTTCTCTGCCCTTACAAGCATGTCCAAAAAATAAAATCCAAGGCATTCCATTTTCCATTTCAAATCCATTTATTAGGAACACATTAAATTGGCAAGGACTTGGTATAATTCCGATTCTAAACCAGTTCTGGAATTATACCCAATAAAAGCAAAAATGTGAAACTTTCCCCGAGTCACAGTTTGAAATGATGCAGCAGGGAGCTTCTAGAGTCTGAATCAATATTATAATTAAAGGGAATTCAAGTTCCATCAACGCTCACAGTGTGAGGTAGAATATTATATTGAATTGCCCTACTGTATAATAGTAATATATTAAAAGTAGTAAGTCATTTTGTGCTTTAAATTCCCCCTCTCTCTCCCACTCTCCCTCCCTCCCTGTCTCTCTTGTACAAAGTTAGGGAGAGAAAGAAGAATAAGAATGAAAGTGATTCCAGTGTGCTAAAGTTACAAATGATCAACCAAGAAGGAAGACTTTTGGAAATCAGTGGGGATCTACATAAAATAACATGACATTAAGAACAAGTACTTCAGAAAACAACTTCAGTTTCTCCTGACCAAACAAACAGAAATGGAACATGGAATGTGAATATAATACAAATAATCAGACTTATATCCACGGTGTAGAACTGAGACCTGAGTGAACCAGTATGAAGATTCAGTCAAAGTCCTCATGAGAGAATTGTCATTTGCAGATGAATGTACAGTGTGTGGGAACAGCTGAAAGGATCAAGAATTCCTGTCTCAACAAAAGGAGCCAAAATGACAAGAAACCTCCAAAATGCACAAATGCCGAAGACTTTCAGACATTAGGGCCATATTTTGCTTTGTATGATGTGTTGAAGCTAAGAAAAAACATTTCATTGAAGTAAAGCTAAACATCAATTTGTGGTTGCTTTTCTGACATATTTTCTTTATCTTCAGTTGCATTTATAGTTATCCTAGGATTTGGGTGGGAGAGCATATTTCAGGTTTCAGAGATTCATGCTGGTTTGAAGCTGTTGACAGGCAGTCCTTGCTCAATGACCATTCATTCAGTGACCTCTTGGACTTGCAACAGACTGAGCAAAGGGTTTTATGACCAGTGCCCACAATTAGGGCCTTGCAGTGCCCTTGCAGTGACATGACTGTGATCTCAGCTATTGGCGTCTGGTTTGTACTTACAATGGATTTGCCCCCCCCCCCCC